>SJXQ01000550.1:0-45760 GCA_006408695.1 Aepyceros melampus | reverse complement strand
ACCAGATGCCACACAGAAAAAACAACTTTAGTTCAGTGGTAGGAAAGGTCAAATATATCCACAGCCATGAAAGGCAATCATTACTCAACAGAGATGGGAAAGAGAATTTGAAAAATACTTTCATGGAGGATGTTATGAAGACCATGATGTGGAAAACAGTATGGCATGTGAGGGGAGCAGTGAGCTACACCAGGTTATATCTCAATTATGTCTCAATAAAGCTGGGTGGAAAGGGAGCCAGTGAGTGGTCCAGTAGAGTTAAAGATGGGTTAGGTTCAGAATGATGACAAGCAGCAATTATGGACCTGAAAGTGAGAATGTGAATTCCAGCTCTATCACTTACGGATCTTGTGACATTGAATAAGTTATGCACATTCTCAAGCCTGTCTCTCTTTAGTAAAGTGGAGTTATTAATTGTACATACTGCATACAATTTCTGTGAACATTAAATGAGATAATCACTGTGATACTCACACATGCACACAGTATGTCATATTCATCTTTATTGACCAGAAACAAGCACATGCTTCAAATATAGTAAGTGCTCAATATATGTTACTCTCCCTGATTGTTACGAATTTTCAGGTAAAACTAGAAAGGTATTTATATCCACACCAGCAAGGCCATGACTGTCAGACAAAGGGGTTTGAATGTACACAGAAAAATAGAGAGCCACTGGTAGCTTTTGCAATCAGAGCATTGGGTAAATTAATCTATAAAACAGATTGTAAGGAAACTAGAGTTAGGACTATGCTAAGGAAACAGAAGAGAGCCTAATCTAGGTTGGTGCTTGTAAACAAGGAAAAGAGGAGAAAAGTAGAAGAGATCTCTTGAAAGACTCAGCAGTAAACCATAAGAAACTCAGAGAAGATTCTCTGTATCTTCATAAAAAACAAATGAAAGGACTGAATTCAGAAATGACTTGAGCTTAACATTAGACTGACCACTGGGTAATAAAACATTCTCTAGGGCTTGGATATCCTTAAGACATAAATTCCAAATAAATGAGACATTTATTGGCAGGAAGCTTCTATCTTAAGTGAAAAATAAATAAATAAAGCTAGGAAAACAGATTATTTCTATGACTTAGATCTAAATCGAAATCCTAAGGGAGACATTTATTTAATGAAGCAGTTAAGAGTGCTGACTGCCATACTGCCAGCATTCAGTCCCAGTTCCATCACTTTCTGGCTAGGCAGCAAGTTATTTAACCACTCCATGCTTCAATTTGCTTTATCTGTGAAATACTTGGACCTACTGGTATCTAATTAATGTCAATGTCTGTTTCAAGAGGTTTTTTTTTTTTTAGGATTAATGACTTCTTACACCTTAAATGTGTAGGACTGTGCCTGATACACAATTAGCTACAAATAAATGTTAGTTATTTTAATTCCTAAGTTATTTCTGTTTGATCTAGGTGGAGATTTACTGGTGGCACATGGATCACTCACAAATGCTGTACAACTTCCCTGTATCTTGCAAGGATTGACTCATGTACCATAATGCACTTCTACTCTAATAAGACTGATAGTTTTCCACTTCACCCCACCTGCCACATCCCAAAGATATAAGATTTAATAATCTTACATGTAATGTGAAATATTATTCCTCCTTGCATGCATATTCATATCATGCAGTGAAAGAGCTCTAGAGACCAAGTATTACAGCTTCAGATGACTGATAACAAACTATTAAAACAAATTCCTTTTTGAGTTTAAAAATCTGAAAGACCAGGAGTTAGTTCCCTGGTGGTCAAGTGGCTAAGATTCTGCACTCCCAATGCAGGGGCCCAGGTTCCATCCCTGGTCAGGGAAACAGATCCCACATGCTGCAACTAAGAGTTCACAGGGTGCAACTAAGAACCGGAGAAGCCAAATAAATAAATAATATTTTTTAAAAAATCTCGAAGATCATCAATACTACTGTGATTTTAAAAAGTGACATTTTCCAACATGTGTTACAGAACCAAAACCCATACTGAAAATTTCTCCTATATATGAATTTAAAAGAAAATGAAACAACTTTGTGTTTATCTTCTTGGTTAATGAATTTTAAAATAATGTAAAGTGTTCTGCTGTTTATCACCACAAGGCAGACAGTTATTGTATAACTATTGTATAAAGATATAAAATGTAGATAATGTGTTCATAAATAACGAAACATTATACTATTTATCACCACAAAAATACTATAAAAATAGAAAATGCATATCAATTCAAGAATTTTATATTACACTGTAATATACAAACTTCCCATTGCTTGTCATAGGCCTTTCCAAGCCTTTGGCAATTGATATTGTTTAATGGTAGATGAGCTATTCTAAACAACTCGTTAAACTGAAACTATATTTTGGATCAATAAAGCATCTGCTGAAATTTTAACTACCCTGAATTATTAATTTAGTGTTTTCATGGACATGCTAAATTAATTAATTCCTTCACCCTTATTGGGTATAAGCTAAATGCATTGGAGGCTTCCCAGGTGGTTCAGTGGTAAAGAATCTGCCTGCCAATACAGGAGACATAAAAGACGCTGGTTCAATCTCTGGGTGGAAAGATTCCCTGGAGCAGAAAATGGCAACCCACTCCAGCAGTCTTGCCTGGAAAATTCCATGGACAGAGGAGCCTAGAGGGCTACAGTTCATGGTGTTGTGAAGAGCTGGACATGACTGAGTGACTGAGCACAGACGTAAGTGCATTGGAAATCCTTGTTTCTTGATATCTGAAAAAAAATAAGAAAGGAAGAATGAGCGACAGACTTTAAAAACATCATTCAGAAGGCTGATGAGTGAATTATTGCAAGTTAACACAATTTCAATTTCTAGGCAACTACTTTATTGACTTAAACATTCTCCTTTAAAGCAAAATATAATTAAATGTATCTCGACCTGTTAAATGGATCTCAACCTGATCTCACACTGATTGGGAAGTGACAATCATGAATGCCAAAAAAGATCCATTGGAAGTCCAGGTGACCTTTCCAGAAAGTATTTGTGCAGTGACTCTGTAAGTCAAACTAAAAGACCATTCATGATAATTTCATAAAACTACATCCGTCTAGATAAAGCCAACCATGTTTTTACATCACTTCATAATAGAAAGGAACATGATTAAGTGTTCACACCTGTTATCCTCTTATTCATCTTCTTTATCAGCAATTAAAACAAAACATGAAAGAAATGAGCTGATCTTTAACCAAAGAAAAAAGAAAATACTCCACCTTTTGCTTATCAGTACTGGCAAACATATTGCCAAGCTCTAGACTTACAAGTACCTGCAGCTAATGGACAGTAACGACATTCAAATTCCTCCCAACAGAGCTACCCAAATGCAATTTATCTCATTACCTCTTGGAAACTGGGTGCCTATGTTTTGTTTGCAGAGTCAGTTCCATCCCTCTTATTCTTCAAAGCAGGAAATTAGCAGAAAGCAGTGAGAACTTAAAGAACTTAAGCTTCAGTTAGAATGCCCTTACATTCAAATCCTAGCAGCCCTATTTATTAAATGTTTGATACTGGGCAAGCCAGTTTTCTAAACTTCAGCTTTCCTCTAGAGAGTAGATGCATGCAAAGGTTTAGCACATACCCTGGTACAACATAAGCCCTTCAGTTCAGTTCAGTTCAGTCACTCACCCATGAATCGCAGCACGCCAGGCCTCCCTGTCCATCACCAACTCCCGGAGTTCACTCAGACTCACTTCCATCGAGTCAGTGATGCCATCCAGCCATCGCATCCTCTGTCATCCCCTTCTCCTCCTGTCCCCAATCCCTCCCAGCATTAGAGTCTTTTCCAATGAGTCAACTCTTCGCATGAGGTGGTCAAAGTACTAGAGTTTCAGCTTTAGCATCATTCCTTCCAAAGAAGTCCCAGGGCTGATCTCCTTCAGTAAAATTACTATTACAACCTAACTCCCTCCAAGAGAAAAAAAAATAAAAGAAATATAGTCAAGAGTGGTAAATTTATTTAGCATCAAAGGCATGATGATTTGTGAGTGGATAAGAGCTTTTGGGTTAGTTACTTTCAGTTAGAAGAGACAGCAGTTGAGAGATAAGCAAGGTCAGGATTCAGTTTTCAGGAGGACTGAATAAGATCTCCTAGTCATTGTAGCCACTGTGTGTGTGTGCTCAGTGCTGTTGGACTCTCTGCAGTTATGTGGACTGTCGCCCACCAGCCTCCTCTGTCCATGGAGTTTTACAGGCAAAAATACTAGAGTGGATTGCCATTTCTTACTCCAGGGGATCTTCCCAACCCAGGGATTGAACCCATGTCTCCTGTGTCTCCTGCATTGATAGATTCTTTACCACTGAGCCACCTGGGAAACCCTAGCAGCCATTAATTTTTTTAATCAGTTACATAAATGATCAAAATTATTCTAGCAGTGAGTATAGCAGAAGACACAGATGAAGAAGGGATTGAAGACTAGGGCCCAGTTAGAAGTCAACAGTAATAAGATAGAGAAGCTTAGGACCCAAACTAAGGCAATGAATAAAATCAAGGAAAATGCAAAAATCCTGATGCAATTTCAACACATTTGTTGTAGTCAGATTCTGAGTTCTTAGCCTTAGGTCTGTGGCGAAGATTTGTCTATATTATGTAGGAAAGGAAAAAAGCAATGCTCATAGTACAGTTCAAAGAATATACATATATATATATATATATAACTAAATCACTTTGCTATACACCAGAAACTAACACATTGTAAATCAACTATACTTCAATAAAATAAATTTAAAAAATAGACTAGTACTCGTTTCTTAAAAAATAATATTAATAAAGATAATAGGGTAAAAAAAATGGTGCCTTAGTTATATATTCAATAAAATGAGAATAATAATGGTACTTGACTTATATGTTATTTTAAAGATTATATAAATTAGTATATGTAGAACATCAATGCCTGATATATACTAAATAATTTTAGTTATTCTTAAAATAATGGTAGTGATAACATTGTTGTATAGATTATGAACCAGATAAGTAAATGACCATAGATTTTATCTTAGCATTCCATTCAAATCTTTATTGTTTTTAACATATAATTCTTAGGAAGCTTTAAAAAAATCTTATTATCTGAGTAAAACAGACAAAAAGAATGCTAAGCATGAAAACTAATGAGTGCTGAGGAATAAAACAGGAAAGCTAGAAAGTAAAACACCATAGGAAAAGAAAGCTGATGTTTATTAGGGCAGTTGCTTAGTATATATAAATTCATGTAATCCTCAACTTTTTCATTCCCAAATTTATCACAAAGGAGACGTTGATCAGCAAATTAGGCAAGGGGAGAAAAAAACCTGAATTTAGAAGGAAAAGACAAACCAGAGAAATTTTTCTAGAACTCAGATCACAAAAGAAAAGAGATAAAAAATACACACACACACACACACACACACACACACATATATATATAAACCAATAAAAGTATAGATAAAAAAAAAAACCCAATCACAGTATCAATATAATAGGAACTTCTGAATGAGAGCAGGGGAAGCATCGATATTCAAAGGAATAATAGGAAAAAATATTTTTTGATGTAACAAAAAGAAGGCTTTCATCTGAAAACTGAGAGTATATATTATACTTCAGATAAACTTCATGAAAACAGAACCACACTTACATGATCTAGACCTAACCCATATTTTTTAGGGGCTGAAGTTCTACTAGTATGCATGGGCCTGGGCTACTAATAGGTGTGCAAGAGACCACCAAGCCAGTAGTGATTTGTGCAACAATCTCACACATTCAAAGCATCTCAAGCTCTTCCTAGAATGAGTTCGAGTTGTAAAATATATGTGTGTGTGTGTGTGTTTCCACGTACACACTCATGCATGCACACATTTTTGTACTCAGAGGGAACAAAGATGGGGAAATAAAGACTGAGTATACCTTATTTTCAAGTAACAAAACCATTTCTTAAAAAAAAATTCTTATCTGTAAGCTCAGTACCTATTCAATATGATAAGATTGATATAGAACATTTTTGATTGAACTTGGTGGAATGAACAATTATTCATTGTGATTGCTTAAGAATCAACAGCTAAAATAACAGATTAAACTAGAAAGATGTTTATTTCTCCTGATTTTAAGCGGTCCTGGGCTGTTATGATCAGGTACTCAGATTCTATCTTACTGATCTACCATCCCTAAGGCTCTGCCCAAACCCCACATAGTACAAGATGGCTTACCACCATATCCACATTCTACGCAGCAGAATGGAGGGACAGACCATTCCCTTTCGGGAATTCACAACTTGTTGTTCAGAGCATGGTCATATAGCCATATGCCACTACAGAGAAATATGAGAAATATAATATTTAGCTGGTCAACCACATGCCAAAATAAAACTCTATGGAAATAGGGGGAAATAGATTCTGGGTAGACAGCATTACGTTACTAGCATGTGAGATGAGTGCAATTGTGTGGTAGTTTGAGCATTTTTTGGCATTGCCTTTCTTTGGGATGGAATGAAAACTGACCTTTTCTGGTCCTGTGGCCACTGCTGCGTTTTCCAAATTTGCTGGCATACTGAGTGCAGCACTTTCATAGCATCAACTTTCAGGATTTGAAATAGCTCCACTGGAATTCCATCACCTCCACTAGCTTTGTTCGAAGTGATGCTTTTTTTTTTTTTTTTTTTTCCGAAATGATGCTTTCTAAGGCCCACTTGACTTCACATTCCAGGATGTCTGGCTCTAGGTGAGTGATCACAGCATCATGATTATCTTGGTTGTGAATATCTTTTTTGTACAGTTCTTCTGTGTATTCTTGTTACCTCTTCTTAATATCTTCTGCTTCTGTTAGGTCCATACCATTTCTGTCCTTTATCTAGCCCATCTTTGCATGAAATGTTCCCTTGGTATCTCTAATTTTCTTGAAGAGATCTCTAGTCTTCCTCATTCTGTTGTTTTCCTCTATTTCTTTGCATTGATCGCTGAGGAAGGCTTTCTTATCTCTCCTTGCTATTCTTTGGAACTTGGCATTCAGATGCTTATATCTTTCTTTTTCTCCTATTCCATCACCTCCACTAGCTTTGTTCGAAGTGATGCTTTTTTTTTTTTTTTTTTTCCGAAATGATGCTTTCTAAGGCCCACTTGACTTCACATTCCAGGATGTCTGGCTCTAGGTGAGGATCACAGCATCATGATTATCTTGGTTGTGAATATCTTTTTTGTACAGTTCTTCTGTGTATTCTTGTTACCTCTTCTTAATATCTTCTGCTTCTGTTAGGTCCATACCATTTCTGTCCTTTATCTAGCCCATCTTTGCATGAAATGTTCCCTTGGTATCTCTAATTTTCTTGAAGAGATCTCTAGTCTTCCTCATTCTGTTGTTTTCCTCTATTTCTTTGCATTGATCGCTGAGGAAGGCTTTCTTATCTCTCCTTGCTATTCTTTGGAACTTGGCATTCAGATGCTTATATCTTTCTTTTTCTCCTTTGCTTTTTGCTTCTCTTCTTTTCATAGCTATTTGTAAGGCCTCCCCAGACAGTCATTTTGCTTTTTTGCATTTCTTTTCCATGGGGATGGTCTTGATCCCTGTCTCCTGTAATGCTCAAAATTCTCCAAGCCAGGCTTCAGCAATACATGAACCATGAACTTCCAGATGTCCAAGCTGGTTTTAGAAAAGGCAGAGGAACCAAATTGCTAACATCCGGTGGATCATCAAAAAAGCAAGAGAGTTCCAGAAAAAAAAAATCTATTTCTGCTTTATTGACTCTGCCAAAGCCTTTGACTGTGTGAAGGTGAAGGTGAAGGTGAAGGTGAAGTCGCTCAGTCGTGTCGGACTCTTTGCGACCCCGTGGATTGTAACCTACTAGGCTTCTCAGTCCATGGGATTCTCCAAGCAAGAATACTGGAGTGGGTTGCCATTTCCTTCTCCAGGGGTATATGCAGAGTACATTATGAGAAACGTTGGGCTGGAAGAAGCACAAGCTGGAATCAAGATTGCTGGGAGAAATATCAATAACCTCAGATATGCAGATGACACCACCCTTATGGCAGAAAGTGAAGAGGAACTAAAAAGCCTCTTGATGAAAGTGAAAGAGGAGAGTGAAAAAGTTGGCTTAAAGCTCAACATTCAGAAAACGAAGATCATGGCATCTGGTCCCATCACTTCATGGGAAATAGATGGGAAACAGTGGAAACAGTGTAACTTTTTTGAGGGGGCTCCAAAATCACTGCAGATGGTGACTGCAGCCATGAAATTAAAAGGTGCTTACTCCTTGGAAGGAAAGTTATGACCAACCTAGATAGCATATTCAAGAGCAGAGACATTACTTTGCCAACAAAGGTCCATCTAGTCAAGGTTATGGTTTTTCCAGTAGTCATGTATGGATGTGAGAGTTGGACTGTTGAAGAACGCTGAGCGCCGAAGAATTGATGCATTTGAACTGTGGTGTTGGAGAAGACTCTTGAGAGTCCTTTGGGCTGCAAGGAGATCCAACCAGTCTATTCTAAAGAAGATCAGCCCTGGGTGTCTTTGGAAGGAATGATGCTGAGGCTGAAACTCCAGTACTTTGGCCACCTCATGCAAAGAGTTGACTCATTGGAAAAGACTCTGATGCTTGGAGGGATTGAGGGCAGGAGGAAAAGGGGACGACAGAGGATGAAATGGCTGGATGGCATCACCGACTCGATGGACGTGAATTTGAATGAACTCCAGGAGCTGGTGATGGACAGGGAGGCCTGGTGTTCTGCGATTCATGGGGTCGCAAAGAGTCGGATACGACTGAGCGACTGAACTGAACTGAACTGAGAGAGCTACTACTCTCTAACACAGTTGTCTATCAAACTGTCACCGAGAGCATTCTGAGGCGCTTTTGCAAATGTCTCCAGGACACAGCACGAATACCTAAGTGACACTAACAGTACATTCATCCAACAATAGCAGTCAACACATTCTTAACGAATGGTCCATGAGCATTTGAAAGATTGTGTTTTCTACCATTGTTGGGCCATATGTATAAAAGTTGGGCCATTAAATATAATTTTGAATAATTAAAATGGAAAAGATTTACAGTCTCTGACCAAACTAGAGTTAAGCTATATATCAGAAGAGGGAAATCTGTGAAAATCCCCAAATATTTAGAAATTAAATAACAGCCTTTTGAATAACCCATGTTTAAGGAGAAATCACAAAAGTAATTAGAAAATATTTTTAACTAAATGACAATAAAGCACAGCATGTCAATATTTATCCAGTTCAGCTGAAACAGTGTTATGGGAAAAAAGGTATAACGTCAAGTGTTTATATTAGAAAGAAAAAAGTCCTAAAATTCACAGTCTAAGCTTTCACCATAAACAAGTCAGTTAAAACTAAAGTAGAGAAAGGAAAAGAATGAGAAATTGAGCAAAACAATCAATGAAATAGGAAATAAATAATAGAACAGTGAAATTAAAAGTTCAGTTGTTTAAAAAAAAATCAATATAGTTGATAAGCATATAGCTAGACTTATTTAAAAAATAAAGTATTAATACCATGAATAAAAGAGAACCATCACTACATGTTTTTTGGCTAGTAAAGGGATAATAATGGAATATTATAAAAAACAGAATACAGTATTATCTATTTGCTTATTTAGATAAAATACTAAAATAGAAAGGAAACTTAGGTTCAACTGGCTTCATTAATGAATTATATCAAATATTAAGAAATAAATTATATTAATACTATACAAATTTGCCTCAAAAATATCTCAACTCATTTTAGAAGATTCATTTCTCTAACACCAAAACCAGATAAAGGCATTACTGAAAATATTTTCTAATTTAAATAACAACTACAGACCAAAATTCTCATGAATGTAGTTGCAAATATTCATAACAGAATATTACCAAATTTAACACAGCATTATATAAAAATGACAATACATCATAAATAGTTTATTGCAGAATTTCAAGGCTGCATAACATTTGAAAAATCAATAAATGTAATTCAACACATAAATAAAGGAAGAATCATAAAGTCATCTCAGTTGGTACAAAAACTAATACTCTTTCATGATAAAAACTCTCAATCAACTAGGAATAGAAAAGAATTCCCCTAACTTGATAAAGGATTTTTGTGACTCTTACAAACTAGCATCATACTTAATGCTGAAATATTAAATACTCCCCCGCCACAGCCCATAACTTGGAACAAGAAATAATGTCCACTTTCATCATATCTATTCATGTTTTATTGGAGGTCCAAACCGACCAATAAGGGGAGAAAGAAAAATAAAAAGCATGAATATTGGAAAGAAAAAGTAAAAGTAAAATGTCTTTGTTTTCAAGTAATGTACCAAATCCCAAGAAATCTACTAAAAGCCTACTAGATTTAATAAATCAATTTATAAAGGCAGCAGATTATAAAATCAATATATAAGAAATATTTGTTTCTACTTAAAATAGCAAGAAACAAGTACAAAATTAAAATTTTCAAATGTTATTTTTAGTACATCAATAACCATGAAATTCTTAGAGATATATAAAATATGTGCCAGACTTGTACAAGCAAAACTGTAAAAAGTTGCTACAATAAATGAATGAAAAATTAATTAAATGGAGACATATACTATGTTCATAGATTAGAAGACTCAATACTGTTAAGAGGTCAATTCTTTTCCAAGAGGTTTACCGTTTCAGTGAAATTCTGGTAAATATTCAGACAGCTTTATAATAAAAATAGGCAAGGTGATTCTGAGATTTAAATCAAAATGCTAAAGACTTCAAATAGCCTAGACTAAATTTTTTGAAAGAACAAATTTTAAGCACTTACTCTTTGATTTCAACATTCATTATAAAGCCACAGTCATCAAGACAATACAGTATTGATTTAAGGATAGGCACATAGATCAACAGAATGAAGTACCCATAAAGTGGCTTTCCTGGTGGCTCAGGGGTAAAGAATCCTCCTGCAGCCACAGTCGATCACTGGGTTGGGAAAATTCCCTGGAGGAGGGCATGGCAACCACTTTAGTATTCTTGCCTGGAGAATCCCATGGGCAGAGGAGCCTGGCAGGCTACAGTCCATAGGCTTGCAAAGAGTTGGACACTACTGAAGCAACTTAGCACGCATGCACATGTTCCATAAATGGACTCATACATATATGGTCAGTTGACTTTTAACAAACGTTCCAAAGTACTTCAATGAAGAAAGAATAGTGATCTCAACAAGGAGTTCTAGAAAACTGGATATTCATGTAGGAAATTGAGCCTCATTTTACACTGTAAATAAAATGAACTTGAAATTGATCACAGACCTAACTATAAATGATGAATCTATAAAATTTAAAGAAGAAAGTAGAGAAGAGTTTTACAATACTAGACAGGTTCAAGAATTACTAGACAGAACACAAAAAGCATACATCACTCCATATACAAATGGGAAAGTCTAAATTAAAAAGAGACAATTTCAAGTGCTCGTGAAGATGTAAAACAACTGGAACTCTTCTACATTTTGGCTGGAGGAGCAAAGAGATATCAATTTGGTAGTGTCTTGAGTGACTTCAGAAAATCATAAACAACTCTATGGAGTCCCTTCCCAAACCTTCATCTGGTATAATATCCCCTCTACTCTGAGTTCCTGAAGCTCCCCTTTTCAGTTCTTCAGTAAAAAAGCTGGCACTTTGTTATCCCTCTCTGACACTCTGTACTGTGACTGCCTGCACCTCTGGACTCAGAGGTGGGAGGACAGATATAGAAAAACAACAATAAGGGTTTACCCCCTCTCTTGGGACCTTACATCCTCCTATCTGAGAAGAAAGGTCCATTCCCCCAGAGTCTGAGGCACCTATAAACCTTCACTGATGCCACTGACACTCTGCCACTTTCCTGATCCTGTACTTTGGACTAAAAACCTTTTGAAGCTCTTCCTGTTCACACCTCTATGCGCACTTATAGATTCTGGCTGCCTTGAGCCTAAGCTAAAGGATACCAGAGGGAAAAATGATGAATTTAACCACTGTTTTCTTCAAATTGTGGTCTCCTTCCCCACCACATCTGCTACCACTTATTTTTTTAGGATCTGCAAATACTTGTTCTATGCATTCAGTCCAGGATTTATAGCTGCATTCGGTGGGAGAGAAAAGGTAGAATGTTCTCTAAATGACTCTCACCATATTCACTCCATCTCTGCCTACAGACTATGGCAACAAAGAACTGTGCTTTTATTAAGTATTTTAGTGTTGTTAAGTGATGCTAAATTTTCATCTTAGAGAATAAAAACAATCTGAATATTCACCAAGTAAAACCATATAAACAGAAATAAAATTGTCCCCAGACAACACTATCTGGCCAATAAATACTTAATAAAGAATTAAGAGTAGACCTTTTTTTGGCAGGGTGGGGATTCTTCATCAGAAGTACACATAAATTTTTTTAATTGCCAAAATATGGTTTAATGGTCAAAATATAGTAAGTCACTTTGTTATATAATCAGTAAGTTATTTTCACAAGTGGACTTAATAAACTCTTCACTGATATAAAATATGTAGTGTTTAACACCACTGCTTAGTCAGTAAATGCCTCTCGGTGCCTCCTTCAGACATCATAATGAAAAAGTGAAAGTGTTAGTCGCTCAGTAGTGTCTAATTCTTTGCGACCCCATGGACTATAGCCCACCAGGCTCCCCTGTCCATGGAATTCTCCAGGCCAGAATACTGGAAAGGGTTGTCATTTCCTTCTCCAGGGGATCTTCCCAACTCAGGGATTGAACCCAGGTCTCCCGCACTTCAGGAAGACTCTTTACCGTTTGTGCTACCCAGGAAGCAGGTAAGTAAATGTTATTTCGAATTCTAGAGTAGGATTCTAAGAGGTGAAAGAGATGTGAGGGAGAACTCGTTCAAATACATCTTCCAGTTTAGGAGCCAGGCAAGAAGAAAATTCTCCCAAAGGAGAGGCAATTCTTTTGACTTTCACCTTAACTGTTCTTGATTGATAATGCCAGGTGGATGGCACCAATGGTTCACTCCTCCAACCCCTCATTTTGGAATGAGGCTCTCATCCACGAAGCTGATGAGTTTGTCCACTGCCTTGCCCAAGACCCCCACCCCTCTGGGACAGCCCACTTTGACCTAAAGACAGTCAGTGAGAGAAGGGGGTTCCCAGGGGCAGGAATGGGGTAAAAATCTTATCCTAATTCAAGAAAAATCTGAAGAGCAACCTGAACTCCTTGCGATGGCTGAAGACCACAGTTTCCCTTCTGCTCAAATCTGCTTCCAGTGTTGTGCTGCTGCTACTGCTGCTGCTGCTAAGTCGCTTCAGTCGTGTCCGACTCTGTCGACCCCATAGACGGCAGCCCACCACGCTCCGCTGTCCCTGGGATTCTCCAAGCAAGAACATTGGAGTTGGTTGCCATTTCCTTCTCCAATGCATGAAAGTGAAAAGTGAAAGTGAAGTCACTCAGTTGTGTCCGACTCTTCACGACCCCATGGACTGCAGCCTACCAGGCTCCTCTGTCCATGGGATTTTCCAGGCAAGAGTACTGGAGTGGGGTGCCATCGCCTTCTCCTCCAGTGTTGTAGCTGAGACCATTCTCCAATAAACTTTCCTCAAATAAACCTCTATCTCTATAAACTCTTTTCTCAAATTAGCCTAAGACAACTGAGCAAGAGAGAGGGATAGGAAAACACATTTACACACACTGTGGTGTGCAAATTAATTTATCAGATAAGTTTTTCTTGCTTTGCAGAAGGAAATTAAGGTAACCCCAAAGTATTAAATCACCTAAAAGGGGGCAGAGTATGGGGGAAGATGCAAATCTTTTGATTCAGTTATTTAACTCCAAATGAAATATCTAAAGTAGTTACCAGAAAACCACATGAATATTTATGTTTAAGAATGTTTATTGAACCATTATACATAAAAGTGAAAAGTGTGAAAAATCTAAATGACCAAGATGAAACAGGGGAGTTCAATAAATTATAGAAATCTCATATGATGGCTGTTCCATTAAAGAGCAAATTATATAATGTTAAGAGAAAAAAGTTTAACATATATGATCCCAATGGCATTAAAATGTTTATAGATATGCATTTTTAAGATAACTTGCTACTTGTTAAAAACATTGATAATTTTTCTTTTCTTTATGTTTCTCTGATCCTATAAATCTTTACAATGAAATTGTTTATAATCAGAAAATAATCATGATTTTATAAAAGTTAGTTTCAACAAATATTTACAGCAAATTTCTTAACTAGTAAAAATTACTAAAATGAAAGGAAAAAACATACTTTCTAAAGATTTGTTATGCTTTTAGCCATCTTTTAGACATAAAGGCAAAAATAATAACAGGCAAGATAGGAACTGGTAGAATATTTTCACAACTGAAATTTATACTTGTATTTTCACACTTATTAAGAGAAGTCTCCTTGTTTTGTGGGGCCTGATGGGAATGAATCTATTTTAAAATTAAATCCTCGTAAAATGTCTACCTGTGTGTACTTTTGAGTTTAAAGGAATTTCTTTTGTGGATAAAGCAGCTTGACACTCATGACTTTAAAATACAGAAGAACGGTGGTTTAATCACTAAGTTGTGTCTGACTCTTGCGACCCTGTGGACTATAGTCTGCCGGATTTCTCTGTCCATGGGATTTCCCAGACTGGAATACTGGAGGGGGCTGCCATTTGCTTCTCCAGGGGATCTTACTGACCCAGGGATCAAAGCTGTGTCTCTTGCATTGCAGGCAGATTCTTTACCACTGAGCCACCAGGGAAGCCCATAGAAGACTAAGCATACCAAATAATCCTTCATAAGAATATATTATGAACATATAAAAACAGTGGGCAGGGACTAATCGCCTGTGGGATTATCTTTTATATAACTAAATAAGTGAATATTAATAAATATACATTTAAGAATTGTACACAAGAAGTGCAAATGAACTATCAATAAAAAAAAAGTTACAGAAATGGCTGTGTATTCTCTGAAGACAAGACACTTCAAATGACAAGACATTTCAAATGATAACCAAATATCACATAAGATTTATGATTATGAAAATTACTTAACAGATTTGAACTTACCAGGTCTGTATACAGATATATAGGTATATATATACACACACATATATGGGCTTCCCTGATGGCTCAGCTGGTAAAGAATCCTCCTGCAATGCGGGAGACCTGGGTTCAATCCTTGGGCTGGAAAGATCCCTTGGAGAAGGGTAAGGCTACCCACTCCAGTATTCTGTCCTGGAGAATTCCATGGACTATATAGTCCATGCAGAGAAAGCAATGGCATCCCACTCCAGCACTCTTGCCTGGACAATCCCACGGACAGAGGAACCTGGTAGGCTGCAGTCAATGGGGTCGTAAAGAGTTGGTGTGACTGAATGACTTCACTTTCACTTTTCACTTTCATGCACTGGAGAAGGGAAATGGCAACCCACTCCAGTGTTCTTGCTTGGAGAATCCCAGGGACAGCGGAGCCTGGTGGGCTGCCGTCTATGAGGTCGCACAGAGTCAGACACAGCTGAGTGAATTTCACTTTCACTTTCATACACACATATACATTTGTAGGATGTTCTTCAACACAGCAAAGCTAGTTTTGCTTGAAGTTTAGTCAAAGGATGAGAAACAATGACACAACAAAAGCAACAGTGGATTCTTTTAACCAAATAATATCTTGTATCTTCATATATAGCTGTTTTTGTTGTTTTTACTAAGGAAATGAATTTGCACACCAAAATTGGAAAAAAAAATCACAGTGAAGAATGTAAATGGCAACATTCAGGATGGATAGGAAGCAATCATTGGGAGAAGGGGCTGGTCTTCATTTCACTGAGAGCCGAAGAAGGTGAAAAGTAGTCAACATTACTAATTCTACTATCCATAATCTAACTGGTGTGTTATCTCAGGGCACATTCTCTTTAGTAGGAGAGGGAGGATAAATACTCATGGAAGTAGCTATGGATCACACAGAATAGACTCTTCAGAAAAATGCATTCTGTCTGAACAGTCAACACCAATGATTAACTAAGCACAATGCAAGTGAATAAGAGGACAATGAGGCCCGCCCCCTATAATTATAAATCCCACCTTGGAAAATGTGATTTTGCTATATCTAAGGATAATGATAATGCATTTGTAATTCTAAAGTACTTTTAATTGACTTAGCTAGGAATGATTGAAAGCAGGAGGAGAAGGGAATGACAGAGGATAAGATGATTGGATGGCATCACTGGCTCAATGGACGTGAGTTTGAGTAAACTCCAGGAGTTGGTGATGGACGGGGAAGCCTGGCATACTGCAGTCCGTGGGGGTCACAAAGAGTCAGACACAACTGAGCGACTAAACTGAACTGAACTGAGACAAATTTAATTCATGGTTGAAAAATAATATCTAAATAGAAAAAGAATTATGCCTTATCCAGTCTTATATAAAAATGATTTTTAAGTCAACTATGCTGCATGTTAGCATGTTGTGTGTGTTCTCAGTCATCTCTGATGCTTTGTGACCCCATGGACTGTAGCCTGCCAGGCTACCCTGTCCATGAAATTTTCCCAGCAAGAATAATGGAATAGGTTGCCATTTCCTCCTTCAGGGGAGCTTCCTGACCCAGGGATCGAACCCATGTCTCCTACAGCTCCTACACTGAAGGAGGATTCTTTACAGCTGAGCTACCAGGGAAGCTCTTAAATCAACTACTCATGCCTGCTAATTTGCTTCAGTCATGTCTGACTCTTTTTGACTCCATGAAGTGCCTCTGTCTATGGGATTCTTCCAGCAAGAATACTGGAGTGGGTTGCCATTCCCTCCCCCAGGGAATCTTCCTGGCTCAGAAATCGAACCCACATCTCTTACATCTCTTGCATTCGCAATCAGGTTCTTTACCACTAGCACCACAAGGGAAGCCCCAACTCTATTTAAATTTAAATACATAGATAAATAGAGGTTTAGATGCTAACCGAGCTCTTCTTTAGGTGGAAGTCTAATCAACTTTGCTACACCACACTAAGGAGATTTTCTAAAAAGTACACATTGCACAGTGACCTTAAAATAGCAACCAGAAGCATCTGACCAGATGAATTCACTGGTAACCAGCCCAGCACCTGCCTGGGGTTCCAAATTTACACAGTGAGTATAAACATAAAACTGTTTGTGAAACAATTCAGCCTAGAGAGCATTTTATAGAAATTAAAAGAAAAAATTTCTAAGATTTTGTGAGAGACTAGAGCTTGAGTAATGACATCGCACTGAGATTTTTAGTCCATTAATACTATAAACATTTTTTTAAAAAATAAAAATTAAAGATATTTTTTCCCAGCTTTACTGAAGAAGAAGTCGCTCAGTTGTGTCTGACTTTTTGCGACCCCATGAACTGTAGCCTGCCAGGCTCCTCTGTCCATGGGATTTCCCAGGCAAGAAAATGGAGTGGGTTGCCATTTCCTTCCCCATTACTGAAGTATTATTGGCAAATAAAAATTGGGTACATTTAGATTGTGCAATATGATTTTTAAGGTGTACAACATAATAATATACATTGTGAAATGATGACCACAATCAAGTTAATTAACACATCCATTACTTCATATGGGGATTCCCTGGTGGCTCAGATGGTAAAGAATCTCCCTGCAATCTGCAGGAGACCTGGGTTCAATCTCTGAGTTGAGAAGATTCTCTGGAGGAGGAAACGGCAACTCACTCCAGTATTCTTGCCTGGAAAATCCCATGGACAGAGGAGTCTGGCAGGCTACAGTCCATGGGATCGCAAAGAGTTGGACAGGACTGAGCAACTTCACTCACTTACTACTTCATATAGTTACTTTGTATTTGTACACGTGTGTGTCTGTGTGTATGGTAAGAACACCTTTAAGATCTACTCTTAGTGAATTTCAAGTATACAGTACAGTATGATTAACAATAATCACCATGATGTTCATTAGATCCCAATAACTTATTCTGTGTATAAATGAAAGTTTGGATTCTTTGACCAACTGCTCCCTATTTCCTCCAACATGTAGCCCCAAGCAACCACTATTATACCTTCTAGTTTCATAATGTAGACTTTTTCAGATTCTACATATAACTGAGGTCATACAATTAGTCTTTTTGTTTCTGGCTTACTTTACTTAGCATGCTGTCCTCGAGGTTCATCAGTGCTGTTGAAAATGGCTAAACTTCCTTCTTTTTTATGGCTGAATTATATTTCACTGTGTATGTGTATGTATGTGTGCTCAGTTGTGTCTGACTCTTTATGAGTCCATGGACTATAGCTCACCAGGCTCCTCTGTCCATGGGATTTCACCAGCAAGAATACTGGAGCAGGCTGCTTTTTCCTCTTCCAGGGGATCATTTTTATTAGCCATCAAAAACATTTAGGTTGTTTCCCTTTAATGGCTATTATGAATAATGCTGCAATGAACATGAGAGTGAGTGTGAAGCTGCTCGTCACGTCTGACTCTTTGCAACCCCATGAACTGTAGCCCACCAGTCTCCTCCGTCCATGGGACTGTCCAAGCAGAATACTGGAGTGGGCTGCCATTTCCTTCTCCAGGAGATCTTCCTGACCCAGGAATTGAACCCAGATCTCCTACATTATAGGCAGATGCTTTACCATCTGAGCTACCAGGGAAGTCCTTATATCTCTTTGAGATACTGATTTCATTTCCTTTGGCTATATATGCACTCAGAAGTCAGACTTTGGATCTTATGGTAGTGTTGTATTTAATTTTTTGAGGAATCTCCATACTGTTTTCCATAATGATGTTCAGTTCAGTTCAGTGGCTCAGTCGTGTCCGACTCTGCAACCCCATGAATCGCAGCACGCCAGGCCTCCTTGTCCATCACCAACTCCCAGAGTTCACTCAGACTCACGTCCATCGAGTCAGTGATGCCTTCCAGCCATCTCATCCTCGGTCGTCCCCTTCTCCTCCTGCCCCCAATCCCTCCCAGCATCAGAGTCTTTTCCAATGAGTCAACTCTTCGCATGAGGTGACCAAAGTACTGGAGTTTCAGCTTTAGCATCATTCCTTCCAAAAGAACACCCACGGCTGATCTCCTTTAGAATGGACTGGTTGGATCTCCTTGCAGTCCAAGGGACTCTCAAGAGTCTTCTACCAACAGTTTACCACAGTTCCCTTTTCCCCACATTCTCACTGCATTTCACCAATAGTTATAATAGAATTAAGCAAATGTTTTTAATGAACCTACAGAATCTGTAGAAATTCAGTTCACATGAAAGGAATACACTATACAAAATAAATTCAAAATCAAGAATGGCATTAAGATTTGTGAAAATAAAGAAAATTTATGCCTGCAGTACAAAATTATAGGTCTTCAGTATAACATTTAAAGTTACAAATATATCATTTTCCTGCTATAGAGGAAAAACACATGGAGAAGTTTGCACAAACATACTCCCCACACTGATCTTATAAAATTATTAAATAAAACTTTCATACTATTCTGATACTTACTGGTTAGAGTTTGCTATTATTGAACATATTAGCACACAGGGCTGCTGTTTTGAGATCAGCCATTTCTAATAATAGCAATTTCAATGGAAGTTTTTAGGAATACTATGAATTACATGCTATGATTTCATTGGTTTGAAGCAAGCTCAAACATAGAGAACCAAGATGGAGACGAAGCAGTCTGCCCAAGTAGAAAGTGCTTTGGAGAAGGAACAGGAGGAGGAGCAGAGACAGGTATACCATCGCTTGGGTGGTTATTGAACCTCTGAGTGTCAGTTTACTCATGGGACAAATGTGGTAATGATATTTACCTAGCCAAGGTAACAAGATTGCTATAATGACCAAATGTGTCAGGAAAGCACATGGCATTACACCTATCAGGTACGAATCCCTGAGCTTGAATGGGACCCTACTCTGAACCTCAGTTTCTTTATCAATACACTGTGGAAATGAAAAAAATTAAAGGTTTTTCAAAATTAGTTTTGCAATAGACTCATTTTTCAAGCCAAATCTCAAATAGAACTTTGAAATACAGAACCTATTGAATACTAGTCCTAACCTGGCAAAATCTATCACTGAAATTATGGTTCTTTCAGTAAAAATCATCACTTGTATGCCTGCCTCTGCTCCAATAGCCTCTCATTACCTGAAAATATAGAACAAAATTACCTGCTGCTGCTTTTCTTTAAAAAAAGAAATATATATATATATACACACACATATACATATATATAAAAAAGCTTGTTAAGCTCTAAATTAATTTTCTTTCTTTTTTCTCAAAAGCAGAAAAGATTTACTGGATCCTCAAAGTGTATAATAAAACAAAACTATTTTAGATGGTTTTATTTTTCACTAGTATTTGCTTATTAAATGTCTATGTTAAAAGAAAATGTTCTAAATACCTTCAGTTGATTAATGACTCCTGCTAAGGTGAGGATCCTTCATCAAAGTCACGTGACAAATGAAAAGCATAATGAGAAACAGGAATATTTTCTGACTTCTAACAATGTTCCATTCACAGATCAGGCTCACTTTTTTATTAAGCCTGAAAGAAGCATGACTAATGTGGAATCTTTTCCAAAGCAGCCTTCTATACCTCCAAAATGACTTTACCATAAATTCTGAAATATTTCCTTCCTTTACAGAACCAAGCAAGCATGATTTTTATAGCAACCATGGCTGGGTGTATATAAAACAGTATATGTTATCCATACCTTCCTTACTAATACTTTACTTTTTATATATTCGACTTTCTTCTGTTAATTTTATTAAGAGTCATGTCCCTCTGTTCCAAAGAGAACAGGCTATCATTTATGATGTGATTGCATGTCTCCTCTTTAAGAACTGTAGATATTTTCTATAGTTTTGACTCCATAATAGAGTATCATATCCATACATTTTCCCCCAAGTTAATTACAATAAAATTCTCAATATCACTTTTTAAAAATAGAAATAGGCTTTCAGTCTTTTTGTGGTTATAAAAAATGCCTTTTAAGTGCATGAAACTACAAATAAAATGTATAAAAAATAATAAGAAAATAAAATTACCCATAATCCTCTACTTAAAATATTTTAATAAATATCTTTTTATATATTTACTGCATATGCAACTATGTATATTATTGAAACAGGCCCTTATTTTTCACTTATCAATATAGCATGAATTTATTTTATGATAATAAATATAAGCATCTTAATAGTTCTCTAGTAACCCATTGTGTGGACATATCAACATACATTATTACCAATTTTATATTAATAGACATCACAATATTTCTAAGTATCTACTATTATAAAAGATTTGGTGATTAATGTCCTTGCACTCTTGAATACATATATTCAAAATATATAAACAGGCCTAAGTAAGCATCAATCAAACAATCAAAACTGATGCCAGCTACAGAAATGGTAAGGCATATATACACCTTACACTTACATATGAAACTAACAGGGTCCACATGAGTCTGGTTTATACTTTGCACATTTACTTTGTATAGAGAATTTCCATAACTGAATTGTATAATCCATTGATTCCAGGGCCACTTTAAAAAATCCTAACATCTTTGAAATTAGAATACCTCTTACAATGTGTGTGTCATTATTTAACTGGTGGCATCCTATTTCCTGGGGCTTCCCTGCTGGCTCAGCAGTAAAGAATCTGCCTGCAATGCAGGAGACGCGGGAGACTTGAGTTCAGTCCTTGGGTTGGGAAGATGCCCTGGAGGAAGGCATGGCAACCTACTCCAGTATTCTTGCCTGAAGAATCCCATGCACAGAGAAGGCTAGCAGACTGCAGTCCATAGGGTCCCAAAGAGTTGGACATGACTGAAGTGACTGAGCATGCACTCATTCCTTAGTTCTTAGTAATATTAAATAATCATATCATAATCAATAGTATTTATATGCTTAGTTTAAAAATGATTATGTGGCATTTTATAAAGCATCCTTTGTAAACAATAATATATCTCTAACCTAGACTTTTAAAATCAGTGGATTGTAATATTTTAGGAGTTATTAGCTCCTTTTTCTTTGTTTTGTTGGTTTTGGCTGCATGGCTTGTGGGATCTCAGTTCCCTGACTAGGGACTGAACCTGGGCCGTGATGGGGAAAGCACAGAATCCTAATTATTAGGCCACAAGGTAACTCTCAGGGTTTATCAGCTCTTTAACAAAGTAAATGATAGTAATTGGTAGCTATGAAAAAAAGAGAAAGAGGAAGTCCTATAAAGGGAACATCCCTCACAGCTTAATTTCTCTTGGTATATTAGGAGATTTTTGATGTTGAAACAACTAATTTATTAACTTTACTAAGATACTCCTTTAATTAATTTTATCAGGAGATAATTCTAAATATTCTTTAATTACCAACAGATTTATAGCCTGGCTCACTTATCCTTGCTGAGTTATAAGGTCTCAATTATCTTTCTCTTCCTTCACCAGTTACTATGAATTAAAGATGTATAGTGTATTATAGACAAGAGACAGGGGTTCCAACCCTGAGTAGGAAGATCTGCTGGAGTAGGAGATGGCAACATGTTCCAGTATTCTTGCCTGGAAAATTCCTGGACAGAGGAGCCTGGTGGGCTACAGTCCATGGGGTCACAAAGAGTTGGTCACAACAGAGCAACTGAGCACAGTGTATTATATTGTCCTTTCTCACTTTAAAAATACCACAGGATGTTCTCAGGCTTTAGAAAAAGTGCAGCTGAACAATACTACAAAAAGAGAGATAACAGTAGGGGCAACTGAGGGATCTTATGTGTGTGTGTGTGTGTGTGTGTGTGTTGTTGTTGTTGTTGTTTGTTATCTTCATAGTCTCAAGAGCATTATCCTGCACTGATTTCTCATTTTATTTTTAAGTTTTTGCTTTTCCTTCTTATTCATGGAAAGTCAAGCTAAACTTACAAAATTACTAAGTACCAGCATTTTAGAAGAGTTTTACTTTGTTCTATATCTGGAAAGATAAACTGACCCACAGTCTTTTGCACAATCTATAACTCTCCAGACCTGTAAGAAAACCAAAGAAACAACCACATTTATGCACATGAGCGTCAGAGCTCACCATGGGAGCTACAAAGTGGAAATAACAGGCTTGGGCCAGTGCTGTTGGAATGTACTTGTGACAGAAACATCTAAAAGTGACCCTCCAAATGAAGTCGCCTGAACAGCAAACAACATTTAACCTGTGTGTTACATAGCATGTTTTTAATTCTTAAGAGATAATTAATAGAATTAACCTATTAACTATCAAACTGGCCCCAGCTATTTTACTAAGCTTCTCCAGGTAACCTACATATTAGTCTCCTGTTTACTATGCAAGAATGCCCACTCATTTGTTTCTGCCATTATTGTGAATAGTTAATAAAAACCAGTATTACCAAACAGTGTGTATTTGACTCATTTGTGACAATGGAATTGGGACCTCACCAGCAGATGGAGGCGATGCTAGGTAGTCTCTTGATTATTTTGCTTCAATAAGGCAATCTGTGATTTATACAATCTCTATCTTGAACAGTCTAGTTCTTGGTTCTTAGGAGGTAGCTCTATCAGTTCTCCTGCTGGAATGCTCTTTCATTGATTCTGTAAAGTGGTTCCTGCAGGCCATTCAAGTCTTCCTCGGCTACCTCCTCCAAATGAATCCCAGCTCCCTCCCTATCATAGGCCTCTGCTTTATTTCCTTCAAAGCACTCATCACCATCTGAGATATAAATATATATCTCAGATGGTGATGAGTGATATATATATATATATATATATACACACATAAAATGTTGAATACTTTCTAGCTTTCCCCATCAAAGTGTTTCCTTTAAAAGGGCAGGGACCTATCTTGTGACCAACTATATTCCCAGCCAGAAGAGAGGTTGGCCCATAGAAGTATTTCAATAAATATTCATTGAGTAAAAGAATGAGCCATTATAGCCAAAGGAATCAACTTTTAGGAATATCTAATAGTCTGATGTGTCAAAGTCAATATTAATCTGCAATGAGAAAGCTGTGGTCAGGTAGAATAATTTGCTGTAAATGAAAACCTGGGCATTTATAAAATCTGCCATGTTAGATCTATTTAAATTAGAACAGGTTTATTTTATCTTGTATTGCTCCTTTTCATTTATTACACACAGAAAGAGCGAATTGCCTCGGCCCCAACCATTAAAATTTGACCCTGTGGTTCTTATGTGTTAGGCCAAGCCAGGGAAGAATATCCTAATTTTAAAATGCTAGAGATGTTTCTATTCTTGCAAAACACTTACTCGCTGATTTCCAAACAAATGGGTTTCAACTGAAATTTTTAAAATATTGTCATATTTTTGGTCCTTACTTTATTGCCTGTAACCTTCTACAAATTTGTCTGTTTCCAAACTTAAGGACTTGATTCCAAAAGAAATTTATTCACCGCTCAACCTTTCAATTTCAGAGGTTTACAACCATCAGCTCTCAAGAATCTCTGTGGTAGCATTTTATGCTGTGTAAGTTTGAAATGTAGCCTCCCCTAGAGAGAAATGAACCTCACCAAGACAGAATTCTGCATCAGTTACCTTTTTTGCTCAACCTAGGCACCAGAACCTCTCTTTTTAATATTTGGTATGGCTCATGTGATCCAGGTTCCATGAATATCACTACCTGAAACTGTACTTTGCCTTGATTACCTGCAAATGACACACACACAATCTGTTGCAAGATGCTGAATACACACTCTAAAACTTTCTCTACCTATACTCTCCAAACTATAAAGACTATACAGGTTCTGATGAGTTTCCAATTGCTCCTCACATAAGGTGTGAGGATGACAGGCAGTCAGTCTGGAAAGGCAGTGTACGTGGTGATTAAGATAGCTGACTCTGGAGTCAGACATCTGAATTCAGTCCTGCCAGTGGTCTGCTGTGAGACCTTAAGAAAAATGCTTAGCCTTTCTGAATATCAGTTTTCCAAATGAGGGAAATAATAGTACCTACCTCAGGGCTGTGAGAAATTAAACGTACCAAGGCAAACTGGTACAAAGTGTTCAGCACAATACTGGACACAAACTCAGAAAGAAAAAAATGTTAACAGTTCAGTGGCCACTATTTTCCCAATTTATGGCATATCTTTGAATCATATTGATTATATTAGTAATATAATGAAATTTTCATTTTATGAAAGTTTCATCCAATCTATACATGTATTTACAATTTTTCAGTTGTAGCTGACTTCCAGCTAACTATTAGTACCAGCTTATGTCATCAGGGTCTTTTCATTGTATACCACCCCTTCTTACTCTTGTACCACTCTAATGCATTGCTTCAGCATCTTTGTGTTTATTCTTTCCATTTTAGTCCTTAATCACTCACTATCCAGGTCTTCCCTTGTGGCTCAGCTGGTCAAGAATCTGTCTGCAATGTGGGAGACCTGGGTTTGATCCCTGGGTTGGGAAGATCCCCTGGAGAAGGGAAAGGCTACCTGCCCCAGTATTTTGGCCTGGAGAATTCCATGGACTACACCCCATGGGGTTGCAAAGAGTCAGATATGACTGAGCAGCTTTCACCTTCATATTAACTTTCTGAATCATTAGGTAGTATTAGCTGATTACTGTTGAAGGCTCTGAATCTTGTCTAAATGCACTCTGCCCAACAGTTGCACCCAGTATACCCTGTGATCAATCTGTCTTCTCACAGCAGACAGGCCCTTCCACTCCAGCCACTGTTTTCTCTCTGTGGCATGAACTTGGCTTTTCTTATGTTTTCCATATAGAAAAGGGGTTTGGAATTAACATACACACTACTCTATATAAGAAAGATAACCAACAAAGACGTACTGTATACTACAATACTCAGTATTCTGTGATTACCTATATGAGAAAAGAATCTGAAAAAGAATGACTATATGTATAACTGAATCACTTATCTGTATACCTGAAAATAACACAACATTGTACATGCACTCTACTGCAGTATTTTTTTTTTTAAGTCAGTGAATGGAGAAAAATATACCATGTTAGCATTAACTGAAAGAAAAAAAAAGGGGGGAGGGATTTGGTAGAATGAGACTTCTTTTGGCAGAAAGAGGCATTTCATTGTTGAAACTAGAGCGGAAGATAGATTCTCCCTGCTCCTACCGCCCACAAAAGTGAATGTCATGACATTTCCTGTATGACTCGTTTGAGTATCTATCTATCAATACTTGCCCCCAATAACTCAGAATGTTACCAGCAAATTACTACTTGTTAATGTCATGTGATCACAGATTTGATTATAACAAAAGCATGAACTCCTCAGTACCTTCTCTGATTACTTGTGAGATATATGCCAAAAAACAGAAGAAATTTTGTTTTTTTTATTTTCAGGAGTTTGTTTTTAAAAAAAAGGACAAAAATTGTCAGTATTATAGTACAAATTGATACTATTAGTTGAGAAAATAATAACAAGACTAATTTAAGTGTTTTAATCAGTTATTATTTGTATTAAGATACATTTAATAATAATAATTATTTGGTACAACTTGTATGGATGTGAGAGTTGGACTGTGAAGAAAGCTGAGCGCCGAAGAATTGAAGCTTTTGAACTGTGGTGTTGGAGAAGACTCTTGAGAGTCCCTTGGACTGCAAGGAGATCCAACCAGTCCATTCTAAAGGAGATCAGCCCTGGGTGTTCTTTGGAAGGAATGATGCTAAACTGAAACTCCAATACTTTGGCCACCTCATGCGAAGAGCTGACTCATTGAAAAAGATTCTGATGCTGAGAGGGATTGGGGGCAGGAGGAGAAGGGGATGACCGAAGATGAGATGGCTGGATGGCATCACCAACTCGATGGATGGGAGTTTGAGTGAACTCCAGGAGTTGGTGATGGATAGGGAGGCCTGGTGTGCTGCAGTTCGTGGAGTCAAAAATAGTTGGACATGACTGAGCGACTGAACTGAACTGAAATTAACTGAATGCTGTGAAAAGAAGGGAAGCAAAAGCAAGGGTGAAAAGGAAAGATATAAGCATCTGAATGCAGAGTTCCAAAGAATAGCAAGGAGAGATAAGAAAGCCTTCCTCAGTGATCAGTGCAAAGAAACAGAGGAAAACAATAGAATGGGAAAGACTAGAGATCTCTTCAAGATAATTAGAGATACTAAGGGAACATTTCATGTAAAGATGGGCTCAATAAGGTACAGAAATGGTAGAGACCTAATAGAAGCAGAAGATATTAAGAAGAGGTGGCAAGAATACACAGAAGAACTGTACAAAAAAGATCTTCACAACCAAGATAATCATGATGCTGTGATCACTCACCTAGAGCCAGACATTCTGGAATGTGAAGTCAAGTGGGTCTTAGGAAGCATCACTACAAACAAAGCTAGTGGAGGTGATGGAATTCCAGTTGAGCTATTTCAAATCCTGAAAGATGATGCTGTGAAAGTGCTGCACTCAATATGCCAGCAAATTTGGAAAACTCACTAGTGGCCACAGGACTGGAAATGGTCAGTTTCATTCCAGTCCCAAAGAAAGGAAATGCAAAAGAATGATCAAACTACCACACAATTGCACTCATCTCACACGCTAGTAAAGTAATACTCAAAATTCTCCAAGCCAGGCTTCAGCAATACGTGAACCATGAACTTCCAGATGTTTAAGCTGGTTTTAGAAAAGGCAGAGAAACCAGAGATTAAATTGCCAACATCTGCTGGATCATTGAAAAAGTAAGAGAGTTCTGAAAAACATCTATTTCTGGTTTACTGACTATGCCAAAGTCTTTGACTGTGTGGATCCCAATAAACTGTGGAAAATTATGAAAGAGATGGGAATACCAGACACCTGACCTGCCTCTTGAGAAACCCGTATACAGGTCGGGAAGCAACAGTTAGAACTGGACATGGAACAACAGACTGGTTCCAAATAGGAAAAGGAGTGAGTCAAGGCTGTATATTGTCACCCTGCTTATTTAACTTATACACAGAGTACAGCATTCTGATCTTCTATAGACACTCTCAGTAACATGGGATTCCCTTGGACATTAGAGCCAAGAGGTTGGGCTTCTTACACTGCAGCCTGAGCCAGTTGAAGAGCCTTCTCTTACTCTGGGCATTACTTAAAGTTGGCACCTTTTTAGGTCATCCAGTTAATAGATTAGGCAGCATTCCAATATGTGGAATAAACTACTTCCAAAATGTAAACAGTCCTGTTTGTGTGTGTACTCAGTCACTTCAATTGTGTCTGACTCTTTGCGATCCCGTGGCCTGTAGCCAGCCAGACTCCCTGTCTATGGAATTCTCCAGGCAAGAATACTGGAGTGGGTTGCCATGCCCTTCTCCAAGGGATCTTCCTGACTCAGGGATCGAACCAGCGTCTCCTGCAGCTCCTACATTGCGGATAGATTCTTTACCATCGGGCCACCGGGGAAGCCCTTCAGCAGTCCTACTAAAGACTGGAGTTCATTTGTGAAGATATCTATCTTTCATGCCAAGGACTTTTGGACTCCAAAAAATGTACTGAGGTGTCAGACCCCTGTATTTGTAGAAGTATGTGTACTCCAACACACCCAGCAAACAAGCAAATTTTCCTGTCCTGTCAGCATATCACCAATGCGAAGAATGTGTATGAAGTCCTATGAAATTGCCAGTGCCTTAGGAACTAATCAACTCAGGTAGTGTAAAATGATTTATTTGGTATGTTTTATATTTTGACATAGAAAAAATAAAATACTTGTAATATCCCAAAATGGATATCAGAAATGAACAGTTGCTGTAAACAGAGTGACTATTTGATTTATACGGCATCATTCTCCAAAGCTAGTCGTCTTTGATTCTGGCCAAACTACAGAATTAAAAGAGCATATGAAAAGAATCTCTATTCTTATATCTTTCATGAATGTACTAGTCTCTGTAATTATCATTTACTTTCTATTTTGAGAAAGAGGGATAAACAACAAATTTTGTGTAAGATGGCAAACATCCTTGAGAAAAATTAAATGGTATACATAAATGGATAAGATATACATGTTTTTACTGAAAATAAAAAATCTTGCCCTGATTATCTCTTCTACTCTTAAAAGGAAAAAAAAAAAGTTTTCTAAAAAGTCACTTTTGTTCCATCTTCCTCATGGAATCAGCTCACTGTTTCATGATGACAGAATGAAAGTTAGTAACATAGTATTGTTATGCCCTGTCTGGTTTCCAGTGATCCTTTCATATTAAAATTGCTTCCTAAAAGCATTGCATAATTTCTGCCTCTTTTAACTAGACTGGCAATTTCATGTTCGTGAAGTACCCAAGTTGCAACCCCAGAGACTCATAAGTGCCTGCATGCTCCTAAAGAGTCATTAAACTCACCAGCATTTGTTCATAGTCACTCCCTCTTGCCAAGCCCTCAATGAGTAATTCACTCTGCTGACCTATCTCTATATTTGTTCAAAGATGAAAATCACTTTGAGAGGTGCTCAGACCTCTAAGTCTGTTCACCAAAATAGTGCCACAGCTGACACTGTAGCAGCAACCACAGTGGGATGGCATTACCCTCCTGACTTTACTGTTGTTTTTCAGTATGGTTGTAAATGGGCCACAGCATTTCACTTTCCCACAAAAGTCCCATATGCACAAGGTGGCCAATAATGTTCCTCTCCAATGGCAACCAATAGTAAAATAAAAACAGGTCTCTAAAAAAAAAAATTTAGATGTGAGAGTTGGACTGTGAAGAAGACTGAGCGCCGAAGAATTGATGCTTTTGAACTGTGGTGTTGGAGAAGACTCTTGAGAGTCCTTGGACTGCAAGGAGATCCAACCAGTCCATTCTGAAGGAGATCAGCCCTGGGATTTCTTTGGAAGGAATGATGCTAAAGCTGAAACTCCAGTACTTTGGCCACCTCATGAGAAGAGTTGACTCATTGGAAAAGACCCTGATGCTGGGAGGGATTGGGGGCAGGAGGAGAAGAGGACAACAGAGGATGAGATGGCTGGATGGCATCACTGACTCGATGGGCGTGAGTCTGAGTGAACTCCGGGAGTTGGTGATGGACAGGGAGGCCTGGCGTGCTGCGATTCATGGGGTCGCAAAGAGTCGGACACGACTGAGCGACTGAACGGAACTGAACTGATGTGAACACAGAAAACTCCTATGAATTTTTTAAAAAGACCACTATAATGGAAATCCTTAATCACAGAATTTTTTTAAAAGAAATTGCATACTATAGCCCTGATTGATTTGTATTAATACATTTGGTAAATGACTGAAGTGATTAACAAATTTGCCATCAATAAAATAGCCACTGTCCCTCAAACTCACAAGATTTCCTGTAATTTTGTGTAAATTGTTACACTGATTTTCAAATTTTTTCTTCCTAGTTAGTACCAATGTTAACTTCTACTGAAGTGAGATATCATAAATTAAGAATCAGTGGTAATCTTACTCTAAGAGTTTTTAAATCTTTGAAGATGTTGCTTTTTGAATATACAAGAAGGAAGTTACATAAAAAGATAAGCTATTAATCCACCTTCCCAATTACAATAGAGTGATTCCCAGGTGGCACTACAGGTAAAGAATCTGCGTGCCAATGCAGGAGACGTGAGATGCGGGTTTGACCCCTGGGTTGGGAAGATCCCCTGGAAGAGGGCATGGCAACCCACTCCAGTATCCTTGTCTGGAGAATGCTATGGGCAGAGGAGCCTCGTGGGCTACAGTCCACAGGATTGTAAAGATTACAATCAAGAAATTATGTTGATGTTCAACTTCCAGACTTATCCTTGATAATTTGAATGTACCTGAAATAATTTAAATAGCTGTGAACACTAATTTTTTGCCAGTGTTGTATAAAGCAGAAGCTCTCTGTCTAATCTACATAGGTGAACATAGTAAAGGGCTCAAAGTAAATTGCATCACTGGGCCATTTTTACTGACCTATTGCAAAGTGACTGGGCTGTGAAGTCAGACAGTCCTTAGTTTGCATTACAGACACATTTAGTCCCTGTGCTGAGAATGATGCTGGTTGGCTATGTTTTTCCACAGTAGAAGATAAGGACTTACTTGTAACCTGTGAAAAAGTCCCTCTGGTGCACACAATTATCTCTTAACCATGTGCTAATCACCCCTCAATTTCTCATTATCCCTTGTAGGACATCAATACAGTTTTGCAATAATCAGCCCTCTGGCTGTCTGGTTTCCCAAATCATAAGTTGAAATCTTAAGTAACTGGGCCTCCAGCTGTACCAGGCCTCACTTTCCTCTCATGATGAGGTCCACCTCACCTGGCAAAGAGCAAGCCAGTCTCCAGGTCCTGTGTTAGTGCCTGTTTCCTCAGAACCCTCCCACCCAGCACCCTTGTGCCCACTTATGACCTCTAGGAAGCAGGGATCAAGATAAGATTAGACATGCAAGGTATTTATTGGGAGAAATTTCTGTGATGCATAAACGGGAATGGAGCAGGATTACGTAGGGAGACCTTCAGGCTGGAGTGCTGACTCCACACTTGACAGGAAAAAGGGAAGGGAAGGATTTGGTAAGAAATTCCCAAACAATACCATCGTAAGAAATCTTCAGCTAAGCCAGTGAAGATGGTAATCCCCAGGCAAAGACTGCTCACTGTTACTAGAGCAGGAAGGGGGCCCTGATCCCCCTGCTATGCTCAGTCATTGGCTGGGAGCAACTCAGGGAAAGAGTGGCCTAGTCATTCATGGAAGCAGTAACTACAAATGAGCCTCATGCACCCTGTAGCTGGCTCTCTCAACAATCTGAGCAGTGCATGTCTGCAAACACCACACTTGGTGTGTTTGACCATACTGAATAATGAGAGGAGCCCTGCAGTCCTGTTGGGAGCTTGGGAATATGTGAATGATATGTGTATGCATAGGAAACTAAATTCGACAAAAGTTGGTTGGGAGGGAAAATGAAAAGTTGTATAAGAAAGAAATATGATAATAATTCCCCATGGCTCAGTGGTGAATTATATTTGAATAACCGTTATAAGTATGAAATTTAACCAGGAAACATGCACCAAATGATTTAATAGAAAAACTATTATTGGAAAGATTGGAAAAGGAAAGTATAAACAGAGAAGCTAGAATTGGAAGAGACCAAAATTCATATCTTCTATAATAGGAAGTCATAGTTAATGTATAAGAATGAAAATTAAGAAACAACAATGTAAGCAGTTTATTTTTAAAATATTAAAGTAAATAATAAAGGCTATGACTAAAATGATTGAAAGACGTGTCTCTAGGGAGCTGGAATCTGTGGTGGAAAGAGGTTTAGCAGAGAACTGCTATTTTCCTTTTTAAGCCTGTGGTATTGTGTGACTTTTAAAACTCTTATCAATGTTTAACTCTGATTAAAATATTAAAATTAAATTTTAAAAGGCAAATAAAGGCTATCCAATGTTTTGTTCTAAATTCCAGTGAATGATTTATGCAGTTCTCAGATATTCTGCTATTAAAAGTACATCAATACTTCTGTTGTGTACCTAGCTCACATTCATTAAAGGGGCATACTCTTGCTTTCAATTCATATTTCTGGAAGTGTGTTTGCATGCAAAACTTAAAACATCATTAGTCATTAACCGATTTCAAAAGGAATGTTTTCAAGTCAGGCAGTGGGGAGTTTTACGGGGTTTTTAGCTCGTTTTCTGATAACACACACTTGGCTTAACATCCACATGTGTCAGCTGTTATCAGCTGCCTGTGTGCGTCACTGAGCTCGCTTTGTGGTATTATCTGCAGCCAAAGGAAACACAGAGGAAATCATCACAGCAGCTCCACACATTTTAATCAGTTAAAAAAAGAAATCTGCTCCCCTACTGGTATTTTCACACATACTTTCAACAGCAACTCTATTATATGTAGCAATTTTTAAAATGCAAAACAAAAAAATTGTGTATGGATTCTGATAGCTACTAATTCAGCCTTAAAAAAAAAGAATTGGTATAAAGTCAATAATTCTAGGAAACCTTCCAAATTTGCATTGATCTTTCCCACAATATTGTCACTTATACTTGTGCTCAGAACCATTTCCACAGTCTTTCCCTCTTACTCTAACACCTGATTCAGGGAAAGCTTTGTCTACCATTAGGTAAAATTAAAGCCCCATCCACCTAAAAACAGGTCTTGTGAAAATCAATTTTGAAAATAAATGGTAAGCAATATATGTGCCTCATCACCCTTCATCATATGTACGATGCATAAATTGCTCCACAACATAAGGTACTAGAATTGTTTGTCCAGTGGTTCAGATTATTCCTAGATCTGAGTCCCCAGCCGCCTCAGTGGGAAAACAGCTGATCAAAATCACCTATTAGTATTTACTTCCATTCTCTTCCAGGAACTGTACAAGGACCCCAAGATTGACAAGGTCCAGAGGAAATGGGGAGGGCCCAGATTCTTATCCCATTGAAATTGCTATCTTACTGTTCCTCTTTTGAGGACAGCCTTCTGCCATAGCACACTTATTCTTCCCCGTCATCAAGGACAGTTGATGCAGTGGCCTGCAGAAATTACAAAGGTGCTTTTTCTCTGTCTCCCCAGTGGGCATCACCTTAACCGCATAGACTCTGATGGCTGCCCACGGGCTGTAGCTTCAAGGATTCCACTTTCACAAATGCTTTCACGACAGTCCTCCCTGTGAGCTGTCAACCTCTTTTTTATTTTCTTGTAAGTGTGCTCCAATAGGACAGGAAAGAGGTGAGGCATAGGGGGAAATCATTCCATTAAATTATTAATGCCTTGTCCTGACACCCATATTAAAATGTTTTCAGTTACTTATCCAATTTTCCTTAAGGTAATGAAGAGTGAGTGTATAAATGTTTAGTTTCATTCCTGAAATAATTACAGTAATCTTTTGCCAATACTGCTTTTGAAAATTTCGGAGCTGGTAAAATGGTTAGAAATATTTTTTCATAGAAGATAAAAGATTGAACAGGAAAAAATTTAAATAACTAAATATATATAATATTTTAAAGCAGAGTAAGTAAAAGTCTGGAAGACATCTTGTCCAAAACAAATCACATTTGTTATTAAAAGCCTGTCCTGGTAGGAAATCTTCTAGGAGATCCTTCTTCAATTGTCCTAGAACCACTGCTCCTTTCCAGTGATCTGTTGAAGTATCCGTACTCACAGCCTACCATCCAGTTAAAAACAAATCAAGAATCATCACCTACTAGTTTGAAATTTAATATCTTACATTTACATTCTTCCTATATATAAATTCCCAAATCCCTGCCCGACACAGGCCTCATGAAAATCAACACTACATATAGTGTTTCACAACATTTGTGGTGTTAAAAACAGTCAAATTTCTTTATTTCTTTATATTAACTAATACTTGACTGTAAACTTCCACTTACCAAGGATGGCAATCACTTCTATGTTAGTTATTATTGGTTCTCCCTTAATTTCCTTTTACAAAATGCTTACACCTTTTTAAAATTTATCAAGATGATTAAGAAATATTATTTCAGAACTTCCTTTGTGGGGAAACTTTAAAAATAATAATAAAAGAAGTATTATTTCCCTAAATTAGTCTACTAAACATTTTTCAAAAGGGAAAAATATAAAAAATCTTTTTTCTTTGTGTGACCCCTCCCAGAGATACATATCTGAAAGAGAAAAATTAATCAGAGGTTTTACTATTCCTTTGTTGAATAAGGATCATTGAAACAACTACTCAAATACTAATTTTTGGCTGCCATCCCTGGAGAGTATGATTTAAATGGTCTGGGGCAGGGCCCAGAAAATTTGTGTTTTGTGTATTATAAAGCTTAATAATGGATTTTGATAGCCAGATATGGAAACATGTGTCAAGGATGGAACTAAACTTTATATATGTAAATGACCTCAGATTTTAAATTTTCTTATAAAAATTTAAATCACTATAAATGGACCCAAGATTCCAAAAACTGTATCTGGCAAGAGATTACTATAATTTGGGGGGATACAACTTCATTTATATGGCCGTCAGCTTTTTGTTATTGTGACAAAATATACATAACATAAAATTTACCGCTTTAACTGATTTTACGTTATAGAGTTCATTGATTAAGTACATTCGCATAGTTATGCAGCCATCACCATCATACAGCTCCAGAAGTTTTCATCTTCCCCAACTAAACCTCAATACCTATTAAATGCTAACTCTCCATCCTCCTTCCCCACAGCCCCAGGCAACCACCATTCTACTTTATTTCTCTATAAATTTGACTATTTAAAGTACCTCATATAAATAGAATCATAACAATATTTGTCCTTTTGGGACTGGCTTATTTCACTTAGCATAATGTCCTCGAGGTTCATCCATGCTGAAGCATGTATCGGGATTTCCTTCCTTTTTAAGACTGGATAATAATCCATCGTATGTATATATCACATTTTGTTTATCTTCTCATCCACTGAAGGACCCTTACTTTGCATCTACCTTTTGGCTATTGTGAATAATGCTGCTATGAATGTGAGTATGCACTGAGGAAACCAGAATTGAAAGAGACACATGTACCTCAGTGTTCATCGCAGCACTGTTTATAATAGCCAGGACATGAAGCTGTGGTACATATACACAATGGAGTATTACTCAGCCATTAAAAAGAATACATTTGAATCAGTTCTAATGAGGTGGATGAAACTGGAGCCTGTTATACAAAGTAAAGTAAGCCAGAAAGAAAAACACCAATATAGTATACTAACACACATATATGGAATTTAGAAAGATGGTAACAATAACCCTGTATACATGACAGCAAAAGAGACACAGATGTATAGAACAGTCTTTTGGACTCTATGGGAGAAGGTGCAGGTGGGATGATCTGAGAGAAGAGCATTGAAACATGTATATTATCATATGTGGAACAGACCGCCAGTCCAGGTTCAATGCATGAGACAGGGTACTCAGGGCTGGCGCACTGGGATGACCCAGAGGATGGAATGGGGAGGGAGGTGGGAGAGGGGTTCAAGATGGGGAACACATGTAAACCCATGGCTGATTCATATCAATGTATGGCAAAAACCACTACAATATTGTAAAGTAATTAGCCTCCAATGAAAATAAATAAAAAATTTTAAAAAAAGAATGTGAGTATACAAATACCTATTCAAATCTTTGCTTTCAGTTTTTCTGAATATAAACTCAGAAGTGTGATTGCTTTAAGTCTTTTAATACTCTAAATAAAATGAAGGCATACTAGCATGTATTTTATCCTAAAATTCTTGGAAAAAATTGAATTCTGATTTTCTGAGGTGACAAGTATAGACTTTTGTGACATTTGTAGACTAAAGCAACAAGACAGACAACACAGAACTCACACTCTCATGTTTTCTCTCCACTTGCTCCTTCTTTTCAGGTCTCCACATCTAAGTTTGTTTTTAGTTTTTCCACCTTCAGCATGATCTCCCACAAGTTCACCATTCCCATGACTTCAGTTATTTTCTCTTGCTCAGTTTCCAGATTCACCATCAAGCCACACTGGACTATCTCTTCCGCTTTGTATTGCTCAATCAGTCATACTTGTGAATTGTGAATAGGAGCATTGTTCTATTAGCCATTCTCTCTCTCTCCTGGGTCTTTAATGTCTCTGGTTCTACCAGCTCTTTTCCCATAGTCTATAACTCTACTTACAAATAGAAACTTCTCTTTTTTTTCTTTAAAAACAAACACTCAAGGCTTGTTCAGTTTAGTGGGTCACCATTTCTGTTTCAAATACTAGACATGAGCATGAGTGTCCAGACACATACACATTACACATATGCACACACAGTCTTGGCCTTTGCTCTAATTAGCACACCGGATAATGTGTTCATCTTACACTTTGCCCTAGCAAATAGACCCAGTAACCAGAAAAACATGTCTAGTTTTAATCAAGACAGAAAATTAAATATCTTTCAGTAAAGACTAAACACAAAAAAACAGTGCCATATTGGTTCCCTCACCTTATACAGTATTACTAGATAACAAAAATAATTCCAAACCCCATTACTTCCCTTGCCAATGTATGCATGTGTGTGTGGGGGCGCACACACACACACACACACACACACACACTTGTCAAGGTGGCAGACCATCACAGACTTTCCCTCATGCCTGAAATACAGTAAGTCCCTGCCAGGTCCCATTGTCCTGCTCACTGCCAATTGCAAAAGTAATTGAATCACTTACTATAATTGACCAGTGGTCAAATTGCCTAAGGCTATTTGAAGTCCTAGGTCTTCCAAGTACCAGAAATTATAAAACATAATACTTGAAGAAAAAAAAAAAAATCTACTAGAGTCTCCAAAAGTCAGACTTTCCATTCAGAAGTTGCCTCCTCCTCCGGCAGGACTCAGAAAGCATTTGCAGAACTTCCCCTGACACTAGAGGTGTGACGGTGTGAGTGCGCAGGAGAGTCCAGGTAAAATGTCAGATGAGACCCAATCTTCGGCTAACACACATAAAACAGTCTGAGGGGATAAAGTAATAAATCTTCTTATTAAAGTGGCAGGTGGTAGAGATTATTTCTTTACTTCCAACAAACAGGAGAACATGACAAATTTTAAAGCCTGAACCAAAAAGTAGGAGGAAAGCCCGGGACTCTGAATGGAAACCCTTCTGTACTCCATCTGCATCTAGCTGGAACACCTCATTCGTCACCCTCCCCTGGCCTTTACTGGTAAAACCCACCAAAACACCTTGGGTCTCTTGCTTCATTCTCTCTAACCACAGCTGTATTTCCACAGCAGTACTGGAACTATTCTGCAAAGAATTTAAGACAAAATTCAGAAAAGTATATCAAGTCTATTAAATTAGTTTCTTTAATAATTATATTTTGATGGTGGTGCAGTGAAACTCTCAGATTCATACATTGCTAATGGCACTCTAAAATTGCATAAAAGTTTTCTAAGGCAATGTGGCTATATGTGTCAAAAACCACAAAACATATTATACCCTTTAACTTAGTAATTATCCTTCTCAACAATATAATCCAAAATGGTAAAAATGATTATGTATGCATATATATGTATAAATCAATACACATTTATTATAATTATATTTCAGTAGAAAAATAGCAGACTCTGCAGCCAGTGTGGAGAAGGAACTGGCAACCCACTCCAGTATTCTTGCCTGGAGACTCCCTCAGACAGAGAAGCCTGGAGGGCTAGAGCCCATGGGGTTGCAAAGAGTCAGACACAACTGAGCTACTAACACACACAGATATACATCAGCCAGTGAGCAATGTTTAAGCAAGTTATAGAACAAATACTTGGACTAGTGAACTACCTCTGCCGCTATAAATAAGTAAAATATAGCAAATGCAAAACATACTTTATAGGCTATGGAATATAGATTCAACTATAACTATGTAAAAATCTGCCTAAGACAAAAACTTGTGAGAATGGATGGTAAAATTTACACACAGTGTGTTAAGGTAGTGGCACTGTGCTCTTCCCTGTATTGGAATGGTTTGTAACATTTTTGAATTATTTTTTATAATAAAAAGTGTCTGGCATTTTTAAATGGTTAGCATTATATGGCTATATAAAATCATTAGTAAGACAGCTTTACAATGATTATGAATACACATTCTCTAATATAGAGTAATTTTAGTTTCTTTTTAATGCATATGGATTATTTTTCTCATTTGGAATTCATCTAAGATGATTCCAAATGATCTAAAAATCTGATGCATTTACTCCATTTAGTCTGCTAAACCAGCTATTTTATAGTCTATTGTCCAAATGGATGTCTCAAATATGTGCAAATACAATAAATTTTCCAGCTCATTCAATTCCTAACTATATATCCTGACTGAGGCTTGAAGTTTATAATATATTTCAGATACTAATGAAATGGTTCTGTGTAGTTTTCAACAAGACCAAATGAAATCTGCACAAATTATACATCTGTGATGCTTTTTTCACTACTACTTGTAAGCATAAGTATAAAGTAACAGTAGAAAATATAAAAAATAAAAGGAGCAAAGGTGAGAGATTTTGTTCCACTGATTATGTTCTGATGAAGAAATGTAAAAGGTGCAAATTGACAGAGAAAAGCTTTTGTTTATTTAAAGATAATAAAAAACTTAAACTTACTATTATATCAAAATGAATCATGTTTCTGCTTGCAGAGAATACTAACAAAAGATGCATTGAGATCATAGCATAACATAGAGATCACATAGATCAAGATGAATAAGTTATCTGAGGTGCCAATTTGGGGAGAACGAGAAAGTTGCAAAACGAGGGAACATATAAACTACCTTTCACCATCCACTCCTTCCCCATCTCCTGCCTGAGCTAAAGGATGAGGAAAATTCTTCACAGACAGTTGGTGAGTTTCAGAGCTCTTCAGTCTCTTCTATCTTTTGCAAATGAGTTGTCGTTCTCAAGGAAAAAAAAAAAAAGAGAGAAAATGTTTGTATTCAAATGTTTGTGTTCAAAGCACAGGCATGTGGAGTCTCAGCAAATTCCCATCTGTTTCCTCTTTGCCAGTGAAAAGCTCAGTTGAAACCAGTTTGACCTTTCTTGGCTTTTTAATTTCCTAGTTGCCATTCGGACATGACTGAGCGATTGAACCGAACCGATTCACACAATCATTGCACCAAAAAGGATTCCCTTCTCTCCTCAATGTCTTCTGAGCAACAGTCAGTTCAAATTTGTATACTACTTAAATCTAAATTTTTTAAGTGATTTTATGATACTTAGTCTCATGGCTTTCTCTTAAATTTTTGTTGTTGATGATTTCCAGCATTTTTCCAAGAGTCAATTTAAACTGTTGTGAAAAGTTTCCCATTACATCCAGATCACAGCATAACATAGGTGCACACATACATAAATGTATGACACTTTTTTCTGTGTATTTATGTACTGTTTATACACCAACATATATGTGCTATATAAATTTAAATGCTTTAAAAATCATGGACTGATGACACCAAATGATGATATTTATCTCTAAGTCATGAAATCATGGGCGATTTTTACTTTTTTCTTCATGCTTTCTATGTTGTTTTATACTTCTTATGAGGTTCTGTTGTAAACCAGTGAAGACAGTGAAGCTCCATTCTGAACAAAATAAATTAAAAACGTAGACACAAGTTCCACCCAGTTACTTCTCTTAATGAGGAAAGCAAGCTTAGAACTTAACAACAGGATTTTCTTGCTGAGAATAGATGTGAATCATTATAAATAATCATATTAGAGACAGATTGGTATAAAAGTAGGACCATTCCATAGTTCAGTCAAGAGCTGAGAAGAAGAACCTCCCTCATTCACAGATCAGTCTTTTTTTTTTTTTTTTTAAGGAACAATCATGGGATTGAAGCAAAATGCTTTAATAAAGAGAGAACAAAGACATATTACAAAAAAAAAAAAAGAAATAGACGTAAGCCCACAATACGCACTTCAAATATATTGCCATGAAGCTGGTGAGGACTTTGAAAAAATCCTCCTGGAAATCAGAGAACTTAATGAAATAATGGCATCTATAAATGCTGGAAAAAATGAGGGGGAGGCAGGTAAATAAGACCATCATAAAAATGAAAGTCCCATTTGGGAAGCAACAGAAAGGAGAATAAATAAAACAAAATCAGAACCATGAAGGGAAAACTTGAGAACACTGAGTCAAACCAAAAGAGTTTTAAAAGCAATCTATAGATTCAATGCAATTCCTATCAAGCTACCAACGGTATTTTTCACAGAGCTAGAACAAATAATTTCACAATTTGTATGGAAATACAAAAAACCTCGAATAGCCAAAGCAATCTTGAGAAAAAAGAATGGAACTGGAGGAATCAACCTGCCTGACTTCAGGCTCTACTACAAAGCCACAGTCATCAAGACAGTATGATCAAGACAAAGATAGAAATATAGATCAATGGAACAAAATAGAAAGCCCAGAGAAAAACCCATGCAGCTATGGACCCTTTATCTCTGACAAAGGATGCAAGAATATACAATGGAGAAAAGACAATCTCTTTACCAAGTGGTGCTGGGAAACTGGTCAACCACTTGTAAAAGAATGAAACTAGATCACTTTCTAACACCATACACAAAAATAAACTTCCAATGAACACCCAGGACTGATCTCCTTTAGGATGGACTGATTGGATCTCCTTGCAATCCAAGGGACTCTCAAGAGTCTTCTCCAACACTACAGTTCAAAAGCATCCATTCTTCTGCTTTCAGCTTTCTTTATAGTCCAACTCTCACATCCATACATGACTACTGGAAAAACCGTAGCCTTGACTAGATGGATCTTTGTGGACAAAGTAATGTCTCTGCTTTTCAATATGCTGTCTAGGTTGGTCATAACTTTCCTTCCAAGGAGTAAGCGTCTTTTAATTTCGTGGCTGCAATCACCATCTGCAGTGATTTTAGAGCCCCCCAAAATAAAGTCAGTCACTGTTTCCACTGTTTCCCCATCTATTTGCCATGAAGCGATGGGACCATCTGTCATGATCTTTGTTTTCTGAATGTTGAGCTTTAAGCCAAATTTTTCACTCTCCTCTTTCACTTTCATCAAGAGGCTCTTTAGTTCTTCTTCACTTTCTGCCATAAGGGTGGTGTCATATGCATATCTGAGATTACTGATATTTTCCTGGCAATCTTGATTCCAGCTTGTGCTTCCTCCAGCCCAGAATTTCTCATGATGTACTCTGCATATAAGTTAAATAAGCCACGGTGACAATATATAGCCTTGACATACTCCTTTTCCTATTTGGAACCAGTCTGTTGTTCCATGTCCAGTTCTAACTGTTCATTCCTGACCTGCATACAGGTTTCTCAAGAGGCAGGTCAGGTGGTCTGGTATTCCCATCTCCTTCAGAATTTTCCACAGATTACTGTGATCCACACAGTCAAAGGCGTTGGCATAGTCAATAAAGCAGAAATAGACATTTTTCTGAAACTCTCTTGCTTTTTCGATGATACAGCAGATGTTGGCAATTTGATCTCTAGTTCCTCTGCCTTTTCTAAAACCAGCTTGAACATCAGGAAGTTCACAGTTCATGTATTGCTGAAGCCTGGCTTCAGCATTACTTTACTAGTGTGTGAGATGAGGGCAGTTGTGTGGTAGTTTGAGCATTCTTTGACATTGCCTTTCTTTGGGATTAGAATGATAACTGACCTTTTCCAGTCCTGTGGCCACTGCTGAGTTTTCCAAATTTTCTGGCATATTAAGTGCAGCACTTTCACAGCATCATCTTCCAGGATTTGAAACAGCTCAACTGGAATTCCATCACCTCCACTAGCTTTGTTCATAGTGATGTTTACTAAGGCCCACTTGACTTCACATTCCAGGATGTCTGGCTCTAGGTGAGTGTGAGTGATCACACCATCGTGATTATCTGGGTTGTGAAGATCTTTTTTGTACAGTTCTTCTGTGTATTCTTGCTACCTCTTCTTAATATCTTCTGCTTCTGTTAGGTCCAAACCATTTCTGTCCTTTATTGAACTCATCTTTGCATAAAATGTTCCTTTGGTATCTCCAATTTTCTTGACGAGATCTCTAGTCTTTCCCATTCTATTGTTTTCCTCTATTTCTTTGCATTAATTCCTGAGGAAGGTTTTCTTATCTCTCCTTGCTATTCTTTGGGACTGTGCATTCAAATAGGTATATTTTCCTTTTCTTCTTTGCTTTTTGCTTCTCTTCTTTTCACAGCTATTTGTAAGGCCTCCTCAGATAGCCATTTTGCTTTTTTGCATTTCTTTTTCTTGGTGGTTTTTTATTACAGTTTCTATTTCCACGCTTGTGATGGGTCTGTTAAGGTTTTCTATTTCTTCCTGGTTCAGTTTTGAAAGGTTATACTTTCTAAGAATTTGTCCATTTCTTTCAAGTTATCCATTTTATTGGTATATAGTTGCTGATAGTAGTTTCTTATGATCCTTTGTATTTCTGTGTTGTCTTTTGTTATTTCTCCATTTTCATTTCTAATTTTATTGATTTGATTCTTCTCCCTTTTTCTTGATGAGTCTGATTAGTGGTTTGTGTGTTTTATTTATCTTCTCAAAGAACCAGCTTTTAGTTTTGTTGATTTTTGCTATAGTCTCCTTTATTTCTTTTTTTTTAAATAAGCTGAGCCACCAGGGAAGCCGTCTTTTATTTCTTTTTCATTCATTTCTGCTCTGATTTTTATGATTTCTTTCTTCTACTAACTTTAGGTTTCTTCATTTCTTCTTTTAGTTGCTTTAGATGTAAAGTTAGGTTATTTATTTGTTTCTCTTGTTTCTTGAGGTAAGCTTGTATTGCTATAAAACTTCCTCTTAGCACTGCTTCTACTGAATCTCATAGGTTTGGGGTTGTCATGTTTTCATTTTCATTTGTTTGTATGCATATTTTGATTTCCTTTGTGATTTCTTCTGTAATTTGTTGGTTATTCAGAAGCGTGTTGTTTAGCCTCATTTTAATAGTTTTTTATCCTGTAGTTGACATCTAATCTTACTGCATTGTGATCAGAAAAGATGCTTGAAACTATTTCGATTTTTTTGAATTTACCAAGGCTAGATTTATGGCCCAAGATGTGATCTATCCTGGAGAATGTTCTGTGTGCACTTGAGAAAAAGGTGAAATTCATTGTTTTGGGGTGAAATGTCCTATAGATATCAATTAGGTTTAATTGGTCCATTGTATCACTTAAAACTGTGTTTCTTTGCTAATTTTCTATTTGGTGACCTATCCACAGGTGTAAGTGGTGTATTAAAGTCTCCCACTATTACTGTGTTACTGTTAATCTCCCCTTTCATACTTGTTAGCCTTATATATTGAGGTACTCCTATGTAACATGGGACAATTTTACTGGAGCCCCTCGGGTTACAGTCCAAAGTGGCTCAGCTGATAAAGAATCTGCCTGCCAATGCAGGAGGTGCAAAGGATTTGAGCTCTATCCCTGGGTCAGGAAGATCCCTTGGAGAAAGAAATGGCAATCCATTCCAGTATTCTTGCTTGGAGAATTTCATGGATAAAGGAGACTGATGGGCTAGAGTCCATGGGGTCGCAAAGAATCAGACACAACTGAGCATCCATTCCGTTCAGTCACTCAGTAGTGTCCAACTCTTTGCGACCCCATGAATCGCAGCATGCCAGGCCTCCCTGTCCATCACCAACTCCCGGAGTTTACTCAGACTCACGTCCATTGAGTCCGTGATACCATCCAGCCATCTCATCCTCTGTCGTCCCCTTCTTCTCCTGCCCCCAATCCCTCCCAGCATCAGGGTCTTTTCCAATGAGTCAACTCTTCGCATGAGGTGGCCAAAGTACTGGAGCTTCAGTTTTAGCATCATTCCTTCCAGAGAAATCCCAGGGCTGATCTCCTTCAGAATGGACTGGTTGGATCTCCTTGCAGTCCAAGGGACTCTCAAGAGTCCCAATACCACAGTTCAAAAGCATCAATTCTTCGGCACTCAGCCTTCTTCATAGTCCAACTCTCACATCCATACATGACCACAGGAAAAACCATAGCCTTGACTAGACAGACCTTAGTCGGCAAAGTAATGTCTCTGCTTTTGAATATACTATCTAGGTTGGTCACAACTTTTCTTCCAAGGAGTAAGCGTCATTTAATTTCATGGCTGCAGTCACCATCTGCAGTGATTTTGGAGCCCAAAAAAATAAAGTCTGACACTGTTTCTACTGTTTCCCCATCTATTTCCCATGAAGTGATGGGACCAGATGCCATGATCTTCGTTTTCTGAATGTTGAGCTTTAAGCCAACTTTTTCACTCTCCTCTTTCACTTTCAACAAGAGGCTTTTTAGCTCCTCTTCACTTTCTGCCATAAGGGTGGTGTCATCTGCATATCTGAGGTNCTGCAGTTTCCTCCTGATGTCTGGGGCTGCCTGATTCACAAATGCTAGCATAACTGCTGTGCGGGACTCATCGGCCTGTGTGTCCATGGGGGTACACTGTCTAAAAGCTTCCATTAATCTCTCAAGGAAGGTTGCCAGGCTCTCATTTGGCTCTTGTCTAACCAGATTTACCTTAGCCAAATTTGTTGGTCTCCTGGCTGCTGCCCGTAGACCGGCCATCAGAGTCTGGTGGTACACTTGGAGACGCTCCCCACCTCCAGTGTGTTCAAAGTCCCATCGGGGCCACGTCAGGGGGAATCCCTCATCAATCAAGTTAGGCTGTGTGGTAGGTCTCCCAGCTACCGCTAGAACATTTTTCCGTGCTTCCAACAAGATCCATTCATGTTCCTCTGTGGTAAAAAGCACCTGTAACAGCTGCTAACAGTCATCCCAAGTGGGGTTATGGGTGAAAAGAATAGATTCTAAAAGATCAATGAGGACCTGAGATTTCTCCGAGAATGAGGGGGTGGAGACGCTCCCCACCTCCAGTGTGTTCAAAGTCCCATCGGGGCCACGTCAGGGGGAATCCCTCATCAATCAAGTTAGGCTGTGTGGTAGGTCTCCCAGCTACCGCTAGAACATTTTTCCGTGCTTCCAACAAGATCCATTCATGTTCCTCTGTGGTAAAAAGCACCTGTAACAGCTGCTAACAGTCATCCCAAGTGGGGTTATGGGTGAAAAGAATAGATTCTAAAAGATCAATGAGGACCTGAGATTTCTCCGAGAATGAGGGGGTCTGAGTTTTCCAGTTATAGAGATCGCTAGTGGAAAAGGGTCAGTATTGGTATGTTCGTTCCCCGTCTGGGTGGGCTGGCCCTGCCTGAACAGGAAATGCTTGGACCGAGGATAGGTGGGGGTTTCCAGGCTGTCTTCATCCATCATACTGAGGATTCCCCTGGTTCTTCCTCGAGTTCCTTGGGTGGGACCCCCTTCCCGGGTTGGGGCCGAAGGTTTGGTATACCCATGTGCTCCTCCAGAAGAAATCTGAGGTACCTGAGGGGGCAAAGGTGGGTGCGCATAGTGGGATGGGGAGAGATCGGCCTCCAGGTTGATTAGGTTAGGATATAGTGAGGATTCCTGCCGGGGGCCAGCGTGAGGAACTCCGCCTATGGCAAAGGTCATGAGGC
>SJXQ01000549.1:304735-331944 GCA_006408695.1 Aepyceros melampus | reverse complement strand
TCTGAGTGAACTCCGGGAGTTGGTGATGGACAGGGAGGCCTGGCGTGCTGCGATTCATTGGGTCGCAAAGAGTTGGACATGACTGAGTGACTGAACTGAACTGAACTGAACAACTTTCACTTCACTTCATGGTCACATGAAGAAATGTTGTTGCTGCTGCTAAGTCACTTCAGTCGTGTCCGACTCAGTGCAACCCCATAGACGGCAGCCACCGGGCTCCCCCATCCCTGGGATTCTCCAGGCAAGAACACTGGAGTGGGTTGCCATTTCCTTCTCCAATGCATGAAAGTGAAACATGAAAGGTGAAGTCGCTCAGTCATGTCTGACTTTTAGCGACCCCATGAACTGCAGCCTACCAGGCTCCTCCATCCATGGGATTTTCCAGGTAAAGTACTGGAGTGGGGTGCCATTACTCAACCATAAAAAGGAATGAAATGGGCTTCCCTGGTGCTGAGTGGTAAAGAATCCACCTGCCGATGCAGGAGATGCAAGAGATGTGGGTCTGATCCCTGGCCTGGGAAAGATCCCACATGCCCTGGAGCAACTGAGTCCATGCTGCTGCTGCTAAGTCGCTTCAGTCATGTCCGACTCTGTATGACCCCATAGACGATGCCCACCAGACTCCCCCATCCCTGGGATTCTCCAGGCAAGAACACTGGAGGGGGTTGCCATTTCCTTCTCCAAGGCGTTGAAAGTGAAGTCGCCCAGTCGTGTCCGACTCTTAGTGACCCCATGGACTGCAGCCCTGGGATTTTCCAGGCAAGAGTACTGGAGTGGGGTGCCATTGCCTTCTCCAACTGAGTCCATAGGCCACAACTATTGAGCCTGTGTTTTTAGAGCCTGGGAGCTGAAACTACTGAGCCCACATGCCATAGCTCTGAAGCCCATGCATCCTAAAGCCTGCACATCACAAGAGAAACCACTGCAATGAGAAGCCAGAGCATCGGAACTAGAGAGTAGACCTGCTTGTCACAACTAGAGAAAAGCCCATGCAACAACAAAGACCTAGCACAGTCAACAATAGTATTTAAAAAAATAATAAAAAAGGAACGAGGGCTTCTGTTTAGATTCCTTAATATTTACATATAAGCCATTGCTATTGTGAAATAAAATCTCTTTTGATTCCATAACATTATATTGCTTCCACAATATCCCCAGGAAGAGTGATGGAGCAGGACTGTTTAAAGGGTTCAAGGTTTCTTCTTAGAGTGATAAACATTTGGGAACTCACTAGAGGTGGTGGTTGCACACCACTGTGAATGTGCTAAGTGGTTAATTTTCCGTTCCGTTCCGTTCCGTTCAGTCGCTCAGTCGTGTCCGACTCTTTGCGACCCCGTGGTTAATTTTAGATCATATAAATTTTAACTCAATAAAGAAAAAAATGACAAAGGAAGACTAGATTCCAAGAACTTGCAATCACCCCACACATGCACCCACATGTACGCCCACTTGGTACACATACGTGCATACATGAATGATGCCCGTGACCTAGAGCTTCCTTAGTGGTGGGTCCTCCTGCCTTCCCAGAGCTTAATGCACAATTACTCTCTTCTGTACCAGAAGCCTACTGACCTCAGGTCTTTAGCACCATTGTAACCATCTTTTAATTGTCAATTTCTCTCCACCCAGATGACATCCCATTCTCTTCTCCTCAAAATCTTCCTAGAACTGTCTGGATCCACCTTTGATTAGCCATTTGGGACTTCTGAGATGACTCCAGGAGGCCTTGGTGGACCATTCCTCACTCCATCGAAGTGACCAGGGATGTAAGTTACATATCCTTCCTCCACTGGCATTCACTGAAGGGCACCGTTTCCTTATCAGAGAACAGACGAGCTGCATCTAGAGAGGAGCACACTGCTGCTTCTTTCAAAATGTAGAGGTTGTAAGCTAAACCCTGCTGCTGTTGCTGCACACATTAGCTATACTGCCATGCCTGGAATATGTATCTCAGGATGCCACAGGCTCAGCGACCTCGGACTGAGGTTTCCAGATGTTCCACAAGAAGAGGAAGAGAAAGAGCTCCAATGGGACAGCTGAGCTCGAATGGGAGGTTCTCCCATCCTTATCTCTGGAGCCCTACATAAAGCAGATCTAGCCCTGGAAGCCCATCAGGAGATGCAGTAAGCCTGAATGAGGAGGATTGAGGCTAACAGAAAGCAAATGTCTACTTTGGCAATGACCACAGCTGACTTCAGTGTATTTTCCTCTCCATTGTTAATGAAAAAAAAAAAAAAAAAGCTATAAGACAGCTTTGTGGAACACGCTTAGTACAAAAATGCTTTGTTTGACTTTGATCGCTTGTGCTTCCTATGATAAGCAACATATGGCAGCAAACTTCGCATGCGACTGCAGTAAATTATCAGTCTGAAGATCTTTTCCATAACAGTTTATCTGCTAGGAAAGAAAATGGCAAAGGACTAAAACAAAAAGAATGACTCCAGAAAAGCCACAAAATTATGTTTGAATGCACATAAGGAGTTTGATTCCATTTGTAACTCTGCTGCTGCTGCTGCTGCTAAGTTGCTTCAGTCGTATCCCCCAATTCCTGGGTTTCTGGTGGTGGTGGTGGTGTTTTTCAGTCACTAAGTTGCCTTTGTTGTTAAGGTGGACACACTAAGTTGTGTCTGACTCTTTTCAACCCCATGGACTATATCACGCCAGGCTCCTCTGTCCTCCACCATCTCCTGGAGTTTGCACAAATTCATCTCCATTGAGTCAGTTTCTGGTGTTACCCTTTAACATCCGAATGAAGTGGCTGGAACCCCCATTTCATGTGCTATGTGGAAGACTCCAACCCCTGCCAGGGATTGCTGGGGGTGCGGGGGAAGATTCTCATTCTTGACCCATCCGCGTTGACCCTTCTTTCTGGCCCTCCAGTTCAGCTTTACAGATGTTACCCTCTGTCACCGGCCTGTTTCGTGCCATGATGACCACCACCCGATCCACTTTATCCCCAAAGATTCACAAACCCAGGGTTGTAGTGCATTCCCTGTTTTGACTAAAAGGTGGGGATTGCTAACACAGTAAGGTAAAAGACAATAAATAAAGCATCCCTTGATTGTTTCCTGGGCTGGGGTCTTTTTCCCACTGCCATGCTCTATCTTCTAGACTGTAGTTTGTCACCCATGTCTTGCCTTCCTCTACAATCCTGAGACCTTTTTCCTTTCAACTGAAGTTCCCAGGTTCAACCCTCCTAAACAGCTTACTTTCTGACATAGTGTCATTACTCACCTACCCCTTTACACACACACAGACATGAAACACATACTCTAAACTGTTCTCTGAGTCTAACTTTGCATCTCCAAATACCCCTAGTTAGTGTGCTGTACTAAACACAGGATCTCTTTCCAAACCACCTTTTGGTAGCAGAAAACCCTCAACGAAGCATCCAAATTCCAGGATATACATTACCAAATGCAAATATTTGGTATAGCCCATATCCCAAGTTATACATGGCCAGCTTGTTGAACTATTGGCTAGTCAAAACTGGAATCCTATGTGAGGGAAGCGGGTAAAATGGATACTAAGTAGGCAACCAGTAGTGTCCCCTAGATTTCTACCTCTGATCCTTGTAAATGAGGTAAGACTGTGTGAAAAATAATAGATTTTTCTCCTTAGCTGGAGCAAGGCTGGGGATATTGTGGAAGCAATATAATGCTATGGAATCCAAAGAAATTTTATTTCACAATAGCAATGGCTTATATGTAAATATTAAGGAATCTCTAAACAGATCAAAGAAGCTCCAAAACCCTGAACTCCAACTAACAATGATGTTCATGCCTCAAACCTGAGAAACAATGCTTTGTTTAACTCAATATGCACGTGTATGATGATGGTAACAAATAATAAATTTGTGGGGACTGTGAATAATGATGAATTTGTTGTTTTTCAAAACTGCATTCTGTTGGTTGTCTCATTTGACCATGCTTCAGGGTGTTACAACTAAGGGATCATTCTGCCCATTTAATTTTTAAAACAGTTAGTTTTTCTTGGTTAAGCCACCATTTCACGGAATGTGCCGCCTCCTCAAGTACATTCTGACTTCGAGAAGCTGGTTAAGACTGCCCTGAAAGCAGTGAGGAAAAGCAAAGGCTACTTGTTTCAGTATGAAAAAGGAAGACAGATCAGCCATTTTTACAGTTCTTTCTAGAGGAGTCACATTGAAACCAAATAATCTTATGTGAGTAATGGCAACAATTTTTTCTCTTCACAAAACTATTGCTGCTTCTGAAATTTGGGGGGAAATTCATAATACATCTATTAATTATTTTTATTTTTAAATATTATTCTATCAATCTAAAATACTTTTGAATTATTGTCTCCCAATATAACCAAACCAGTGTTTCACTGTTAACAAAAAACACTCAGATTAAAATATATTTGAAGCATCCAGTTGAACAGAAATTGGTTATGAATATGATACCACTGAAGATAGTAACCTCAGCATCCTTCTACAGAAAACATTCATGGTTCAACAGCTATATCTCACTTCCAATGTGTTATTCAGTTTGCCAGAATGAAATTCTCAAAATACTCATTCATTTCCTTTGAACTGTAATAAATGCCTTTGGAATGCTTGTGTATATACCTGTTGAAAGACATTTACACTAAAACAGGTGAAAATTTTAAATTCAGAAAGTCAAAAAATACCCTGGATTTGTAGTAGCCTAAAACAAGTTCTGCTACCTAGAGTTCATGCAATGTGCTCTGTCAGTTAACTTTGATCTATGCACAATTAAAAAGCAAGTAATTTTAACATCTTTGATTCATACATTCTCCTGGAAAAATCACGACTCTAGCAGATCCCAGGGGAGAAACCATTGAGGAAAGGGCTGTAATAATCTTAGGGAAGACCTTTCACAGTTTGTGTTTCACTTCAATTGTCTCCTTGCTTCCTGTGGATGTTTGATTTATTACTGCTGTCAAGAAAACTCCTCTGTTTCCAGTAAGAAGCTGAAGGAAGGCTGAGGCACCCACATCCCAGATGTCCATGCTTCCAGACACAGGGCATCTGTGAAAATATGAGTGATAAAGTTCTGCTTTCCGATTTTAGCTGACAAAAAATCAAATTTTCAAGTTTTCCTCTCCATCTAGTGGTTATATCCCTTTGCAATTTAGCTTTTAAAGTGAAAAACTCCAGGAATATTGCAAACCAATGAGCCAAAGAATTTATTTGAAGAAATAAAATTCTTTACAAAGTTATCATTCCACACATAAAAATAATCCCCCAAATACCCATGAAGCAGATTTAGGTAAACAATCCAAATTTCAAATAATCCCAAATCTCCAGAAAGAAGCACCTTGTTATACCTTTTTCTCAGGGAAGGAAAGATAGATACCCTGGAAAGTGAATCTGTATTCACAAAACTTCAATCTGAAGCCTCTGTCTAGTGAAGTCTCAGAGGCTTATTCAGAAAACTTTTTATGTACTAAACATAGCAATCAGGCTTCCAGAATGTATACAACGTTGCATTTTGCCAGAAGTTTTCAGGTTTGTACCTGTTCTTGGGAATACTGAGTCTCAATCTTAGTTTTGGTGTCATTTGGGGAGGCTATTGCTGGAGACCAATGGATATGGACCCTGGGGTTGTTCAGGCTCTCTATGTTATTGGAGTGGACACGAGGCTTCCTACACAGAATCCTTTCCTCCTTCTTCCTACCAAATGAGTTTGGGCTTCCGCAGTGGCAGACCCTAACGTAAGGATCTGGGGACTAAGAGTTTGTTTGAGAGCTGATAGGAGGAAACATTGGTAAGAGTATATGGAAGTGACAAAGGAGGGGAAGGAAGTCAATACCAAGTGTGTTGATGAGCAGATTATCACCATGGGCAATAGGAGCTCAGTAGCCCCGGGGACCGAAAGGAGATGGCGGAGCATAGTACAGAGTTTTCCCACCAAGGGGCACTATCAATTCTCATCCATCAGTGGCCAAGGGCTGCGTTCAGGAGCATCAGTTCCTCAGCACTTTTCAGCCTGCCCCACATGCAAACCAAACAAGTTCTTGTGAAATCCCTCAGATAAAGAAAATCCCAGAGAAATCCCTCAGAGAGAAAAAGGGAGTAACAGACACTTGCCTAGGAAGTTATCAGTGTGCATTGGAAATGGTGCCTGACAAGATGAGGTTAGCTCCAATCAACTCTGCCACACTAAACAAATACCAGTTTTGTCCAGGTATCACTTTCTCCTCAAAACACTATTGCCTCCAGGGATGAGGCATCTGTAGCCTTAAGGATGACCGAGATTGACATAAAATAATCTCATTTACATTACCAGTGATTTCAGAAATGGATCTGAGACTTATGGAAATTAAGGTAGGGTTAGAGGTCATCTGTCTATGGGGTCGCACAGAGTCAGACACGACTGAAGCAACTTAGCAGCAGCAGCAGCAGCAGCAGCAGCAGCAGAGGTCATCAGGGCTTCATTGCAGTGGTAAAGAATCTGCCTGCCAATGCAGGAGCTGTAGGTTCAATCTCTGGGTCAAGAGTATCCCCTGGAGAAGGAAATGGCAGCCTGCTCCAGTATTCTTGGCTGGGAAATCTCATCCAGTATTCTTGGCTGGGAAATCCCATGGACAGAGGAGCCTGGAGGGCTACAGTCCATGGAGTCACAAAAGAGTCAGACGCAACTTAACAACTAAACAACAACAACAATAGAGGTCATCAAGATAGGAGAAAGTTTGGGGGGCAAGTTTCTTTCTCCTAAAACAGACTGTTAAAAATATATTATCTCTCTTTCTCCAGGGACGTTGCTTGTATGGAGGTAAGTGCTGGAGCTACTGCAGCCATTTTGGCATCAAGTTGAAAAGGAAGCCAGTGGTTTATATAAATTTTTTATGTTAAAGAAGGATCATTATACTTGATAAAATAAAAATCCATGGTTGAATGTATGATATCATAAGTGAAACAAATCGCCAGTCTAGGTTCGATGCAGGATGCAGGATGCTTGGGACTGATGCATGGGGATAATCCAGAGAGATGGTGTGGGGTGGGAGGCGGGGGGGTCGGGATTGGGAGTTCATGTACACTCGTGGCTGATTCATGTCAATGTATAGCAAAATGAATACAGTATTGTAAAGCAAAACCAACTAAAAAATAAAAATTAATTTAAAAAATTTTTTTAAAATCCATGAAAGAAATACTGTAAAAAAGAAAACATGGTTGAAAATAATAAGAAAGATGCTATTTTATGATTGTGAAAGACTAACTCATTCTTAACATTTATATAGACTTTATCATCTATAAAGAATGTTTATGTCCATGCTCTCATTGCTTTTACAGAAAAGTTGTAAAGAAGTTTAAGCTAGTATTTTTTATCATCCCCCAAATTATAGACGTATATACACATGAGAAAAAGTGGGGTTCCAAAATAGCAAATGCTCTGCTCATAGTCTTACATCAATGAGGAACTTACTCCGAGTCTCATATCTAGCTCCTCTGATTAAAGTACCAAGTCATCTTCTTAGCAGTGAAGTCTGGTAGCTAGTGAAACCTTATGCATTCCATCCCTTGTTGTTATTGGCCAGAAAAGTCACCCACCAATTTTAGGTAACAAGGGTGAGATCCTATTAAGAAATAAGACACTAGAATAGAAGTAACCAACACAAATGACTTTCCAAGCACTTCTCATAAGCTATTATGCTTAAAGGGACTGCTTTGAGGAACACTGGGGTGTTCAGCAACCATCAACTTGCTTTCCAGAAACCATATGTAAAGGGAGAAATTTCATGAAATTTCCAAACAAAAAAACGTTATACTTAAAGAGAGATTGTTTTCCTTGATTTAGGTTCACCCTAGGTTTACATTTCTGCATTATTCTGTAATGTGTTTGTTCTGTAATTCATTTGGTTTTATTTCCATTTCATAATTCAAAGAGTAATGTATGCTTGAAATACATAATGTGAAAAATGAAGAAAATAGTCTTTTGATTGCTTAAATGCGTATAATAACATAAAAGAAGGCATGAATAAAGGAAAGCACAAAGCATGTTCCTCGACTGTGTGTGTTAGTCGCTCAATCGTGTCCAACTGTTTGCGACCCCACAGACTGTAGCTCGTCAGGCTTCTCTATCTATGGGATTCTCCAGGCAAGAATACCGGAGTAGATTGCCATTTCCTTCTCCATGTTCCTGGACAGGAAGACAATATTGTTAAGAAGTCAATTCTCATTCAATTAATAATAAATTTAGTATAATTTTCATTGAAATCTCAATAGGATTTGTTGGGGTTTTTTTTTCTTTCAAAATAATTCAAAAGTTCATATCAGTCATGATTAAATTGAGTTCTGAGTAATAGAAAAGCCCAGATAACAGTGGCAAAACTAAATCAAACTAAAGCCTATTTCTTACTCAAGTAATCAGAGCCCCAAGTTAGAAAGTATAAGGCTGACCTAGCCCTTCTTGTATCTGGGAACCGGGCTCTTTTTATCCTGTTACTTTGCCATTCCCAGCACATGGCTTTCCCTCAGGTCCAAGATGGGAGCTCAAGCGCCAACAGTGGTGTCTGCAAGAATAAAAGGGAAGAATGACAGGGCTTGTTCCTTTCCTTCAGAACTCTTCCCAGTAGCTGAACACACTGCTGCTACTAAAAATCCATTGGCCAGATAGCAATCATACTTCCACATGTGACTTCCGTGGAGGTTTGGAACTGTAGTCATCATTCTTGGAAGCAACTACTCACCTAAAAAGGTGAGCTTTATTAGTGTAAAAAGATCTTATTAGTATAAAAGGGTTTTACCAGTACAAAAGAAGGTGAGAATGATTTTGGAAGACTACTAGCAATGTCTATCATATCATTTGCCTTCTATACACTAAATAGCTGCAATTATTAAATTATACCTACTGTAGAATTAGATAGAAAATACATAGCTCAAAATATAAATCTCAAGAGTTTGTAAGAATTTAGTATATGATTAAAACAAAGACAGTGGACATTATAGTCTTGAGTTGCAGAAATACTTAAAAGTATGATGTCAATGTCAGAAATATTAAAACCTACTAGTTTTGACTATATAAAAAATTATAATGCAAATTTTCTATATACCAAAAAGGACCACAAAACAGAATATTAATAAAATCCAGAGGAAAAATTCCAGCATAGGGGATGAGAAAAAGAGGTTCAGTTCAGTCACTCAATCGTGTCCGACTCTTTGCGACCCCATGAATCGCAGCACGCCAGGCCTCCCTGTCCATCACCAACTCCGGAGTTCACTCAGACTCACGTCCATTGAGTCCGTGATGCCATCCAGCCATCTCATCCTCGGTCGTCCCCTTCTCCTCCTGCCCCCAGTCCCTCCCAGCATCAGTCTTTTCCAATGAGTCAACTCTTCGCATGAGGTGGCCAAAGTACTGGAGCTTCAGCTTTAGCATCATTCCTTCCAAAGAAATCCCAGGGCTGATCTCCTTCAGAATGGACTGGTTGGATCTCCTTGCAGTCCAAGGGACTCTCAAGAGTCTTCTCCAACACCACTTTTAATATTTAAGGAGCCCTTAAAAGTTAACGATGCAGACCTCCGATGCCAGCTAAGATGGAGTAACAAGGACTAGATTTACCCTCCCACTTAAAACAATGAAAAACCTGGACTGATATATGACACAACAGTTTTCAAAACATTGGCCATCAGGTTTTTCAAGACATTGGACCTCATCAAGGACAGTTATCCTTGTACTCCTTTGCTAGAGTTTCCAGGCTGCAGCAGAGTAGGGGAAACCCAGTGGAACCCACACTGAGTGGAGGAGGCAGAGATGAGAGCTCCGGGAGATCAAGGCAGCTAGAGTTCATAGGGCAGAGGACCTGGGAAAAGAAAGGTACACAGCAGAGTTCAAAGATGTGTAGCAGTGCCCCTCCAGTATTCCACAAGAGGACTGGGCAGTATATGTGCTTGAGGGAAACACCTGAGGCTACCCAAAACGACTTGAGGGAACAGTTCCCAGAGCCCTCAGGGGCAGGAGTAAGTGCCCTCTCTAGCCAGCTAGGCTGAAAAATCTCATAATTCATGGAGCACTGGATAGAGTTCTTCAAAGGGTCTTGCCTCAACAGTGGAAAATAATGAACCCTAGGATAAACAATGCTCTCATCCTCCTAACGAATCTCATAAGCAAGAACAAAAGAGTCAAACTGTTTCCAATTAACTAAACTGCCCCTCAAAACAGAGCTCAAGGATTTAAAAATATCCAGCACTGAGTGAGTTAAAATATGCAGTATCTGGTAGCTAATAAAATGACAGATAGGCAAAGCAGTAGAAAAATATAACCCATGATGAGGGGAAAAGAAATCAATCAATCAAAACTGACTCAGAACTGACACAGATGTGTGAATGAGCAGAAAATTCATTAAAACAATTATTATAACTGTATTCCATATGTTCAAAAGCCTGAGGAAAGCTACAATGTATTCAGTGGGGACATGGAAAATAATTTCAGAAAATCAAAATTCTGGAGCTGAAAACTAAATTGTCTGAGATGGAAAATCCAGTAGATTGGATTGCAGAAGAAAATATTAGTAACCATGGAGACACTCCCCCCCAAAAAATTATAAACCCACCAGTCCCAAGCTCAATGGACATCAAGCACAAAAAGTTAAACTATACCAAGACACATCAAAATAAAATTACTTAAAATCGACAGTAAAGAGAAAATCTTAAAAATCAGACCCAATCTTGCAGGGCATCATCTCAGAGGACTCTGCCTCTAAGCCTGACAGACTCAAAAGGTGACTCTGCTTGTGATCCACATGTGACAGGAACCAGAAAGCATGGACAACATTAGCCAAGCTTCCGAGAGACCTTTAAACACACTAACTGCTCTGAGTAGATCATCTGGTATGGTTCATTCTGAGTAAGCACTGATGGATACATGCTCATAAAGAACAAGTCTTTGATGTGGGCTGATCTTGAGTTTCTATTTGTTTGTAATCTAGATCTGGTTTTATATTTAGATACATGATTGCTTTGGTCACGTTTTATATAATAATTCTTTCCTCTGCAGTTCGTGAAAAGTCATTCGTGGAAGCCAACGGCAAGAATTGCAAACACAGAGTTGACACAGATATGGAACATGTTTCTCCATCATTTTAGGGTAAGTCTCTCCAACCCACAAAAGTTTTCCTCTTTTCCTCTTGAAGGAGGATGATGGGATTTGGCAGCATCTGGAGTGGAAGGGTTCTCTTTTCTTCTGGCGATGCCAAAAGAAATAGACAGCAGATGTCCGCAAAGGCTCAGGTGTTACAGTAAGAACCCTTCTCCATGCCAAGGCTGCAGCTGAATTGACTTTGGCCTGCACGTGGCCTCTGGATGTGGGTCAGGGATCCAGGATAGAGGCCACACGCTCTGAGAGCAAGCCCAGACAAGGTAACGTTGCCAGGTCTCGCCTACTTGGGGCCACATTTCTCTTCCACCCCCTGTCCCAGCTCTGCTTTCTCAAGCTACAGCCAAGGAAGGAAAACAAAGAGCCACAGAAGGGCCTCCCAGGAGTAAGAGCCACACGCGTTCATATGAGTTGGAAAGGTGCCCTGCTTTCTCCCCTGTTAACCACAGGGTCCAAGAACAACCTATAAACATTTTTATGAGTGTTTTCCTTTGGCCTCTCACAGGTCCCATTGATTTCTAGTTGAGAGTAGAGTCCCAAATCGAATCACTAGCTATTTCATTTTGATTCTTCCTTCCTTCCTTCATTTAGCAAATATTTTTTGAGAACTTAAGGGGAGTCAAGAATTCTATTAGTAATTTGAGGTGTGCAAAATCAGATATGTTCCCTTCCCTTGTGGGAATGGAGTGCAAGAGAAACGGATGAATCAAACTATTGCACAAGATGATATAAAATGACAACAGAGTCAGATACACTGCAAATATGTGTGGTGGCATGCAGGGGGTTGACCAGGCATAAGTGGGGATAAGACCAATATGGTATATGTGCTTTTAAACCTATGAGTACTTGATAACACATGGTTGTTACATTTCTGTGGCTCATATCCTTCATCTAAAACCTTGTAACATTTTGTGGTGTGATAACAGGATAGCATAATGAGAAATTTGTAGTCAGAAGATCTGAGTTTGCATTCTAGCTGTCTGTTGGTTGTGTGCTCACAGACAAACTTTGAGCTCCTTTTACCCTATATGTAAAATGTAAATAATACTATCTGTTCCTCCTAACCCACAGATTTATTGAAGAAATAAATAAGATGGCATATGTTAAAGCACATGTAAACTCTATATACAGAAAGATTTGCTTCATCTTTATCAATGAGGTGTATATCCCCTGGCTTTGTTATGTCGAGGGACATGTTGAGGTGATAAATTAGAGCTTTTCTCTTCCAGATTGTAGGATACCAATACCAACCCAGGGCCCTTTAAAGTGATTTTGCTTTTCCTTTATTTGGTCCATAAAATCTGAGCCCTCGGGGAAGACTTGACTTGAGTGTATGGTTCAAAACCAAAGGATGGGGAGGATGGGGCCACGTGCAGCCAGGGAGCTTTGAGACTTGGTGTCCCTTTGCAGCCTCACCACCTGCCAGGAGGGCAGGAGTGAGGCCCCCTGGGGCCCAGGAGAAGGCCTGAGACTTTGGGAGGGAAGGTGGAGGAGAGGAAGGGAACATGAAACCCAGGCAGCTCCCAGCTGGGAAACATAATGAATCAAACCAAAAGCACTGCTCACTCATAAATCAAAGGGAAACTCTTGGTGGGCAAGTCACCAGGAGCATGGTGGCCACCGGCCAGAGGAAAAACAGAAAGGTTTAGACTTCCACTAAAACACACCCCCAGAAGTGAACAGGGCCACTTTCCCTGATGAGAACATTGGGCCAGAGGGCAGTGCTGCCTTTGTCCACTCAGGAGCATCTCACTCATTCTAGCACATTCTACAGGGCAACTGTGTCTCATCACATATGCCTTCAGCTCCAAGCATAACAGTCCATATGTATCGTGTGCTTAGTCACTCAGTCGTGCCTGACTCTGCATACCCATGGACTGTAACCCACTAGGCTCCTCTGTTCATGGGATTCTCCAATCAAGAATACAGGAATACGTTGCCGTTCCCTTCTCCAGAAGATCTTTCTGACCCAGGGATCAAACCCAGATCTCCTGCGTTGCAAGCAGATTCTTTACCGTATGAGCTACAGGGAAGTACCTTAGACACGGTATTGGGTCTCCATCTGTCCTTTGCATGGGTCCTGCAAAGGTTAAGAAAAGTCTTGGCCTCAGAGAATTATTCTTATGTATTGTGTGACTTTAACTGAACCAAACAACTCAAGGTCAACAAAAAGAAGTCAATTCATAACTCTTTTCTGATCACATGTATGCACAATGAATTCTGCCAGGTATGTACAAGGTGAAATTGCAAAGAAAGGAGGCTCTAACGTACCTTATTTAATACATTCTTTATTGGATTTATAATTTTTTTATAATTTTTCAATTAAAAAAATTTGGGGCCATACCTCACAGCATGAGAGATCTTATTTTCCTGAACAGGGATCAAACCCATTCTTTCTGCAATGAAAGCCCAGTCTTACTCACTGGACTGCCAGGCAAGTCCCTGATTTTTCAGCATTTAGACACAGTACTGGGTCTCCATCTGTACTTTGCCTTGGGTCCTGCAATGGTTAAGAGAAGCCTTGGCCTCACAGAATTATTTTAAATAGCACTATGATAATTTAATGATAGTAAGAGAATTTCCACAATCTCACAGGCTTACTAATTGCATCCCTCATGTGTTTTGGTGAAGCCAATATTTATGATAGCCTTTTTCTGATTAAAAAAAAAAAAAGAGCTTCCCTGTAGCTCAAATGTTAGAGAATCTGCAATGCAGAAGACCCAGGTTCAATCCCTGGGTTGGGAAGATCCTCTGGAGACGGGAATGGCAATCCACTCCAGTATTCTCGCCTGGGGAATCCCACGGACAGAGTAGCCTGGTGAGCTACAGTCTGTGGGGTGGCAAAGAGTCGGACACGACTGAGCAACTAACACTTTTCTGACAAAGTGTTCATTAACAGAGTGGGAATTCATAGAAAATGCTATTCCTTTTAAAATGTTTAGGTTATTCAATATAGGTTTGTTTATTTCACCATTAAAATGGAAAGAGAAGGCTTGGCCATGGTGCTTGAGGCAGAGAAGCAGGCAAGCCCTCCCAGATCATCATATTCTCTGCCTATTTAGTGCCTCTGCTGCCCATCTGCTGAGCCTCATTCTCTCACCTCGCTAGCAACTGCCTTTCAGCAATGTTCTTTTCACTTAAATCAGGCAGAGTTCATCTTGGTTACAAGCAACTAAGTACAGTAAATGGAGAAAAGACTCTCCAGTGGCTTGTGAGTTAGCTGAATGCGTGCATGGGTGCCAAGTCGCTTCAGTTTTGTCTGACTCTGTACGACACTATGGACTGTAGCCTGCCAGGCTCCTCTGTCCCTGGAATTCTCCAAGCAAGAATACTGGAATGGGTTGCCATGCCCTCCTCCAGGGGATCTTCCCAATTCAGGGATCGAACCCATGTCTCTTAAGCCTCCTGCATTAGCAGGCAGGTTCTTTACCACTAACACCACCTGGGAAGCCCAGCTGAATGGCATAGAACCATCTAAATAAAGCAAACCTCCCTCTTCTGCTAGCAGCTTCTATTCAGGATCCTGATTCTCAGTGCATGAATAGTGTGGCCTTTCCAGGATTCACATTATCCAGAAAGAGTAACTATTCTCTTTAATCACAGACACAGTGTGAAGGCCTCTTGGGATTGTAATTCACACAGCTATGGGTCTGGGAAATATTGTTTTCTGATTGTTTCCAGCTAAGGCCTTAAGCCTGAGTCACCTTTGGGACTTATATGCAAAGGATCACTCTCCAGTCACAGGTTCAGGCATCTCATCTCTGGAATGTCTCAAAGGTGAAGTTAGAAACACTTAGATCTGGAAGAAAAGCATACCGTGCCTTGGCAGGGCCTCTGTCAGTCAGATTTCAACTAAGGTATTAGGCCTTCCCCGTCTGGTGCCATGATCCCAAATACATTAGGGATCTCTAGCTTACAGCACTATAAACTTTTCTAGAACTGCACATAAACACACACATACATTTTATTTACATAAGGGGAAGGCAAAAGCCATCAGGATAGTTGCTTGTATGTTCATTATCACTTTTGATTTAGCGGTAAGATTACAGGTATTTTTTTTTCTTTCTGTTTATTTCAATTTCTTACTTTTTCAACAATAAACAGATTGTATTTTGTGTAGTTAAAATTCAACAAGCATGAAGAAGAGAAAAGAGGAAAGATGAGGAGTTCAAATCCTAAAACTGAGTTAAGATTTATACATGAGTGTAGAGCAGCAATAGAGACGCTGATATAGAGAACAAACTTGTGGACAGTGGGAGAAGAGGGTGGGATGAATTGAAAGAGTAGCACTGAAACATATACGTTATCATATGTAAAACAGACAGCCAGTGGGAATTTGCTGTATGATACAGTGAACTCAGCCCAGCGCTCTGTGACTACCTAGAGGGCTGGGCTGGAGTGAGAGGTGAGAGGGAGATTCAGGAAAGAAAGTACATATGTATACCTGTGGCTGATTTACTTTGTTGTATGGCAGAAACCCAAAACAACATTGTAAAGCAATCCTCCAATTAAAAAAAAAGTTTATTTGAAAACGGAAAAGGAAAAAAAAAAGATTTACACATGAGCACTAGATTAACATTAATGAATCTCCTAAACCAATAAACTCAGCCAAAATCTTACTGTTTCATTTGTTAAGAACTTCAGAATTACAATAGACTCAAAGTTGCCCTGGAATCACCCCCTTAATTATGCATCAATATTTCCCTCAAAAACATATTTTAATAAGCTTGTCTCTATTTTCATGCCAATAGTGTTGGCCTGAGTGTTTCCATTCTGTGGAACTTCACTGAGGATTCTTGGAAGCATTATAAACAGTCATCACTATATCTCCCATAGAGAAGCCTTTTTAATTCTCTTTTCCACTCTTCAATAATCTGGAGAATATTACAGGCTTTTTGTCCTCAGATAGAAATCATTTATCATGTTGCACAACAACTAGCCACTCCTCACTCAATCTAAAGTTTGGAAACTGACCTGAAATTCAGGCCTCATTGTTCCTTCCATCCAAACTTCAGGGACAGCCTCAGATCACTGAGAGAGATTTTTTTTTTCCCTTCTTATTTCAAAGAAGTTCATAATTGTTTGCCAAAGCTAATGGCTTCCCAGGTGGTGCTAGTGGTAAAGAATCCACCTGCCAATGCAGGAGACTTAAGAGAAGCTGGTTCGATCCCTAGGTTGGGAAGATCCCCTGGAGGAGGGCTTGGCAACCCACTCCAGTATTCTTGCCTGAAGAATCCTATGGACAGAGGAGTCAGGTGGGCTACAGTCCATGAGTTACAGAGTTAGCCAGGACTGAAGCAACTTAGCACGCATGCCAAAGCTAATGTGTCTATGATGGAAACATATTATATTATAAATTCTCAGTCTAAATTTGCCTCATTGTTTGCAGAGACCAAAAAAAAAAAAGAAAGAAAGAAAGAAATCAAGATGCCAAATAAGCTGCTATTCTGTACTAAAGGAAAATCTAAAACCAGTCTCTACTACTTGGCTCCATGTGGTTTTCAGAGGGAGAATGAAGTCCAGAAGAATAAGTATCTGCAGAAAGTGGGCATGAGAAAAGGTAGATCACTTTTCATGGTTTCTTTTAAGCAGCAAGAGCTAGATGGAGGAGATATGAGAGGAGACTTGATTCAAATGTGGATGAAAATCCCACCATACATTAGCCTTATGATCTTGAAGAAACTACTTCATCTCTCTGCCTGGATTTTCTCATCTATAAAAAGGGAATTCTTTAAAATCCTTTTACATTGGCTAGTGTGGGATTTTATTTTAATTTTCAGTTTTTGCCTCTTTATGCTGCATAGAATCAGGTATCATGCTTGAAAATTATAAATTAGTATTGAAATTTAAGATGGTGTGCTTTTGAGCTTGTATATCACTGCTTTGTTATTTGAAGTACTAAAACATCTGTGTTAAAATTTAAATGTAATATATTAAAAAGGGGGGAGTTCTAATAGTATCTGTTTCATAGTTCTTTTCCCTTCTGTTTGCTTGTACATCTTTGTTTTGTTCTGTTTTGAGGCTGCAGTAAGATATATCACATAAAGTACCAGCACCATGTCCAGAACATAATTCTCAATACACCTTGGTCTTTCAGACTTTATCTGAGAAATACTTCCAGCCATTGTGGAGTAACAGGAACCAGATTTACCCTTCTTCCTGGACAACCTAAAAACCAGACAAAGTCTATGAAGCAAAAATTTTCCAGACATTGGACACAAGGCAACAAAGGACAATGATCCCTAAGAGATGAGAAACAAATGAACCTAGTCCCTTAATTTCTTCCAGCTTCCACCTAATAAGAGTCTCCATTTGCTATTGTTTTCTCGCATTCTGAAGGGTGTCTTTTCACCTTGCTTATAGATTCTTTTGTTGTGCAGAAGCTTTTAATTTTAATTAGGTCCCATTTGTTTATTTTTGCTTTTATTTCCAATATTCTGGGAGGTGGGTCATAGAGGATCCTGCTGTAAATAATAGCAAATGAAGCAACTGACAAACAACTAGTCTCAAAAATACACAAACAACTCCTGCAGCTCAATTCCAGAAAAATAAATGAACCAATCAAAAAATGGGCCAAAGAACTAAACAGACATTTCTCCAAAGAAGACATACAGATGGCTAACAAACACATGAAAAGATGCTCAACATCACTCATTATCAGAGAAATGCAAATCAAAATCACAATGAGGCACCATTTCACACCAGTCAGAATGCCTGTGATCCAAAAGTCTACAAGCAATAAATGCTGGAGAGGGTGTGGAGAAAAGGGAACCCTCTTACACTGTTGGTGGGAATGCAAACTAGTACAGCCACTATGACGAACAGTGTGGAGATTCCTTAACAAACTGGAAATAGAACTGCCTTATGACCCAGCAATCCCACTGCTGGGCATACACACTGAGGAAACCAGAATTGAAAGAGACACATGTACCCCAATGTTCACTGCAGCACTGTTTATAATAGCCAGGACATGGAAGCAACCTAGATGTCCATCAGCAGATGAATGGATAAGAAAGCTGTGGTACATATACACAATGGAGTATTATTCAGCCATTAAAAAGAATACATTTGAATCCATTCTAATGAAGTAGATGAAACTGGAGCCTATTGTACAGAGTGAAGTAAGCCAGAAAGAAAAACATCAATCCAGTATACTAACGCATATATATGGAATTTAGAAAGATGGTAACAGCAAAAGAGATACAGATGTATAGAACAGTCTTTTGGACTCTGTGGGAGAGGGAGAAGGTGGGATGACTTAGGAGAATGGCATTGAAACATGTATAATATCATATAAGAAACGAATCGCCAGTCCAGGTTCGATGCAGGATACAGGATGCTCTGGGCTGGTGCACTGGGATGACCCAGAGGGATAGTACGGGGAGGGAGGTGGGAGGAAGGTTCAGGATTAGGAACAAGTGTACACTCATGGCAGATTCATGTTGATGTATGGTAAAACCTCATGTTGATGTATGGTAAAACCAATACAATATTGTAAAATAATTAGCCTCCAATTAAAATAAATAAACTTAAATTTAAAAATAAATACATAAATAAGCAGGATGACAATTAAAAAAAAAAGAGTCTCCAGACCACAGAGCAGAGATGGAGACCCCAGGTCCAACCTGGCAATCTCCCCATATAAAGGAGACAGAATTGAGAGTGTGGGGAGGCCAAGGAGTCTAGAATTTCAGGGCAAAGTACTAAACAGCTACACAGTGAGAACTCTGAAGGTCTGCAGAAGGTCCTCCAGCATTCCCAGGTGAATACTGATCAGCACGTGCATGTAAGAAAACTTCCAGGAAAAGAATTGCCTCAAAGTACTAGAGTGAAGAGACCCCAAAGATCATACTAAACCAGGAATAGCTCTTTATCATACCAGCTGGAGTGGTTGTTGTTGTTCAGTTGCTAAGTTATGTCTGACTTTTTGCAACCCCATGGAGTGCTGTGCACTAGGCTTTCCTGTCTTTCACTATCTCCTGGAGTTTGCTCAAACTCATATCCATTGAGTCAGTGATGCCATCCAACCATCTCATGCTCCATTACCCTCTTCTCCTCCTCACCAGCCAGAGTGGAAAACCTCATAATTCATGGGCACTAGGTCGAGTACTGAGAAGAGTCTTGCCTCAACAATGGGATAAAATTATTCTTATACTAAAGACTGCTTTGGTATCACCTAACAAAGCATAAGATCAAGCCCCAGGAAGGTCAAAGGGTTTGCCAAGTAGCTTCGATAACATATTAGCTTTCTATTGCTGTAAATTTCTATTGCTGTAAATAATTACCTCTAAAACTTACTGACTTAAAATAAAACCACACGCTGTTATATCACACAGTTCTGTGGGTCCGGAATCCAGGAGCAACTTAGCTGAGTGATTCCAGCTCAAGTTTGCTCAAGAAGCTGTAATCAAGCTATCAGCTAGGGTTGCAATATCTGAAGACCTAACTGGACGTGGAGGATCTACCTCTAAGGTGACCCATTCACGTCCCCCTAGGCTGGAGGTCAACATTCCCTGCTCTGGCTGTTTTCAAGAGGACTCAACTCCTCGCTACATGAATCTCTCCATAAGTTAACTTGACTGGCCTAATGACATGATAAGCTTATAGACAGACTGATGAATACAAAAAAGAGGACACGGATTTTCTGTACAAAGAATGAAAAGAGGTGACATCACTAAAGATTCTATAGGTATTTGAAGAATAATAAGGAAATACCATTAATAATACTATCACAACAAATTCAACAATNTGGACAGGGAAGCCTGGCGTGCTGCGATTCATGGGGTTGCAAAGAGTCGGACACGACTGAGTGACTGAACTGAACTGAACATTTCAAAAGCATCAATTCCTCAGCCCTCAGCGTTCTTTATGGTCCAACTCTCACATCTATACATGACTACTGGAAAAGCCATAGCTTTGACTACACAGACCTTTGTTGGTAAAGTAACATCTCTGCTTTTTAATATGGTGTCTAGGTTTGTCACAGCTTTTCTTCCAAGGAGCAAGTATCTTTTAATTTTATGGCTGCAGTCACCATCTGCAATGATTTTGGAGCCCAAGAAAATCAAGTCTTTCACTGTTTCCACTGTTTCCCCATCTATTTGCCATGAAGTGATGGGACCAGATACCATGATCTTAAATTTTTGAATGTTGAGTTTTAAGCCAACTTTTTCACTTTTCTCTTTCACTTTCATTAAGAGTCTCCTTAGTTCCTTTTCACTTTCTGCCATAAGGGTGGTGTCATCTGCATATCTGAGGTTATTGATATTTCTCCCTGCAATCTTGATTCCAGTTTGTGCTTCCTCCAGTCTGGCATTTTGCATGATGTACTGTGCATATAAGTTAAATAAGCAGGATGACAATATACAGCCTGATGTACTCTTTCCCCAGTTAGGAACCAGTCCATTGTTCCATGTTTGGTTCTAACTGTTGCTTCTTAACCTGCATACAGATTTCTCAGGAGGCACGTCAGGTGGTGTGGTATTCCCATCTCTTTAAGAATTTTCCACAGTTCGTTGTGATCCATACAGTCAAAGGCTTTAGCATAGTCAGTGAAGCAGAAGTAGATTTTTTCTGGAATTCTCTTACTTTTTCTATAATCCAGCAGATGTTGGCAATTTAATCTCTGGTTCCTCTGCCATTTCTAAATCTAGCTTGAACATCTGGAAGTTCTTGGTTCATGTACTGTTGAAGTCTGGCTTGGAGAATTTTGAGCATTACTTTGCTAGTGTGTGAGATGAGTGCAATTGTGTGGCAATTTTTCTCCTGTTTTGCTCTACATTTGCTTACTGAGTTAAACTTGTGTCTTCCTTTTTGAAGCAGGTCAGTCTGGAAAACAGTAAGAATTCTCTACTCTGAATGGTTCTACAGACACTAATGGCCAGTCAGGCTACATACTACAGAGATTTATCCCCAGTTAAATTGTTTTTTAGAATTAAAAAAAAAAGTGAAAAGATTAAACCATATTATCGCTGTTTTCCACCATTAAAGAAAAGTTTTGAAAATCAAAAAACAAAACAAAACCCAACCAACTGACCAACAACACCAAAAAAAAAAAAAAAGCAGCAGAAACCTGAAATTGAAATGGGTAAGTGGTCAGCCTGGGAACCCATGTCAAAAGCTTGACAGGAGGCTGTGTTCCACATGCGTAGGTGGGACAAAGCTTGTGCATTTTGAGCTATTTGTCTTAGGAGGACCATATTTGTACTCATGAACTGGTGGAAACCTAGACAAATTTGGGTTACATAATGACTTATTTATTTACTTTCTCTCCTTTTAAACTATGGACACATTGATAATAGGGACTTTATCTCACCAGCACCTAGAAGACTTAAATGTGCTTATTGGGCATATCATGGTGTCTAACAATTATGTGAGAAAGGAAAGGAAAGAAAGAAAATACTCAATCATTGCAAATATTTAAGATGAATCTTTTTTTTTTTTTGCAAATGGCAGAAATTCATTCAAAGCCAATCCTGATGACAATGAGATAGATCTTGATCAACATCAGATATTAAAATAAAATGAGGAGACTGGAGAAGTTCCAAAGATGCTCTGATACAGCAGCATTGTTGAAATATAACTTTTAGCTGCATTTGCATTTAACAAACTTCACTAGATGTCTGAGCAGTGGCATGTGTGCTTAAGTCTTTTTGATACTCTACAGTCATACTTCATGTGTCAAGTGCTAGATTGTATGTTATTGATCATAAGGCCTGCAGAATTCAAAAAAGAGCTCATTATCAGGGAAAGTTTTCATCTGCTTGATTTTTAAAAGACTTGGTATTATAATCTGTCACTGGTATACTGTACTTAAGAAAGGAAGAATCAAAAAGAAGAAATAATATAAACTGATCAGCATCTTAACCAGAAAAAAAAAAGAGTAAAATGATTAAAAGAGTATCTATGGTGAGAATCTGAAAAAAAAAAATGGTAAAGATGTGTTTGTTTACAAATAACAGAAATAAACTCTGTCTGGTTTAAGTTACAAAGAGGACTTAATAGAGGGATAATGACAGATTAATAATTAGCCAATTTACCCCAAGATAACTGTTGTATGTGTTTATGGTTGGTTGGTGCTTTCTGCATGCATGTGTGCATGCTAAGTCACGTCAGTTGTGTCCGGCTCTTTGTGACCCTATGGACTGGAGCCGTCCAGACACCTCTGTCCGTGGGCTTCTCCAGGCAAGAATACCGGAGTGGGTTGCCACGCCCTTCTCCAGGGGATCTTCCCAACCTAGGGATCGAACCTGCATCTCTTATGTCTCCTGCAATGGTAAATGGGTTCTTTACCACTAGTGCCACCTGGGAAGCCCAGGGTTTATCGTACCCTTGGTTAAATATTTTGGCCATCTCTTCTGAGCACTGAAGATCCTCACAGACTCCAAGGGCAAGATGCAGCTGGTCCTCAGAAATGGACTAGAACCTGAGTATCATAGGTGGTAGTTTGGGCAACAAATAACAGAAAACTGACTCAAACTGGCTTATAATGGAGGCTAGCAAGTGACTGCAAGGAGATCCAACAAATCAATCCTAAAGGAAATCAGTCCTAAATATTCATTGGAAGGACTTATGCTGAAGCTGAAACTCCAATACTTTAACCACTTGATGCAAAGAACTGACTCATTTGAAAAAACCCTGATGCTGGGAAAGATTGAAGGTGGGAGGAGAAGCTTGAGACAGAGGATGAGATGGTTGGATGGCATCACTGACTCGATGGAAATGAGTTTGAGTAAGCTCCAGGAGAAGAAGCCTAGTGTGCTGCCCATGGGGTTGCAAAGAGTCGGACATGACTGAGCCACTAAACTGACTGAACTAGCAAGTGACAGCCTAAGGTTGATCCCCAGGTGTTAAACTGGAACACATTCAGAGCCATCCATACATGTATTTCCGAAGGCTGCTTTAGTGCTACAGTGGCGGAGTAGACAAAGTAATGACAAAGACTTTCAGTTCAGTTCAGTTCAGTCTCTCAGTTGTGTCCGACCCTTTGCGATCCCATGAATTGCAGCACGCCCTACCTCACTGTCCATTACCAACTCCCAGAGTTTACCCAAACTCATGTCCATTGAGTTGGTGATGCCATCCAACCATCTCATCCTCTGTCGTCCCCTTCTCCTGCCCTCAATCTTTCCCAGCATCAGGGTCTTTTCAAATGAGTCAGCCCTTTGCACCAGGTGGCCAAAGTATTGGAGTTTCAGCTTCAACATCAGTCCTTCCAATGAACACCCAGGACTGATCTCCTTTAGGATGGAAAGGTTGGACCTCCTTGCAGTCCAAGGGACCCTCAAGAGTCTTCTCCAACACCACAGTTCAAAAGCATCAATTCTTCGGCGCTCAGCTTTCTTTATAGTCCAACTTTCACAGTCATATATGACTACTGGAAAAACCATACCCTTGACTAGATGGACGTTTGTTGACAAAGTAATGTCTCTGCTTTTTAATAAGCTGTCTAGGTTGGTCATAACTTTCCTTCCAAGGAATAAGTGTCTTTTAATTTCATGGCTGCAGTCACCATCTGCAGTTTGGAGCCCCCTAAAATAAAATCTGACACTGTTTCCACTGTTTCCCCATCTATTTGCCATGAAGTGATGAGACTGGATGCCATGATCTTCGTTTTCTGAATGTTGAGCTTTAAGCCAACTTTTTCACTCTCCTCTTTCACTTTCATCAAGAGGCTCTTTATTTCTTCTTCACTTTCTACCATAAGGGTGTTGTCATCTACATATCTGAGGTTATTGATATCTCTCCTGGCAATCTTGATTCCAGCTTGTGCTTCTTCCAGCCCAGCGTTTCTCATGATGTACTCTGCATATAAGTTAAATAAGCAAGCTGACAATATCAGCCTTGACGCACTCCTTTTCCTATTTGGAACCAGTCTGTTTTTCCATGTCAAGTTCTAACTGTTGCTTCCTGACCTGCATACAAGTTTCTCAAGAGGCAGGTCAGGTGGTCTGGTATGCCCATCTCTTTCAGAATTTTCCACAGTTTATTGTGATCCACACAGTCAAAGGCTCTGGCATAGTCAATAAAGCAGAAATAGATGTTTTTCTGGAACTCTCTGGCTTTTTCAATGATCCAGCAGATGTTGGCAATTTAATCTCTTTTTCCTCTGCCTTTTCTAAAACCAGCTTGAACATCAGGAAGTTCACGGTTCACGTATTGCTGAAGTCTGGCCTGGAGAATTTTGAGCATTACTTTACTAGCATGTGAGATGAGTGCAATTGTGTGGTAGGTTGAGCATTCTTTGGCATTGCCCTTCTTTGGGACTGGAATGAAAACTGACCTTTTCCAGTCCTGTGGCCACTGCTGAGTTTTCCAGATTTGCTGGCATATTGAGTGTAGCACTTTCACAGCATCATCTTTCAGGATTTGGAACAGCTCAACTGGAATTCCATCACCTCCACTAGCTTTGTTTGTAGTGATGCTTCCTAAGGCCCACTTGACTTCACATTCCAGGATGTCTGGCTCTAGGTGAGTGATCACACCATCGTGATTATCTGGGTCATGAAGATCCCTTTTGTACAGTTCTTCTGTGTATTCTTGTCACCTCTTCTTAATATCTTTTGCTTCTGTTAGGTCCATACCATTTCTCTCTTTTTTTGAGCCCATCTTTGCATGAAATGTTCCCTTGGTATCTCCAATTTTCTTGAAGAGATCCCTGTCTTTCCCCTTCTGTTGTTTTCCTCTATTTCTTTGCATTGATTGCTGAGGAAGGCTTTCTTATCTCTCCTGGCTATTCTTTGTTACTTTGCATCAAATGGGTATAGCTTTCTTTTTCTCCTTTGCTTTTCACTTCTCTTCTTTCCACAGCTATTTGTAAGGCCTCCTTAGACAGCCATTTTGCTTTTTTGCATTTCTTTTCTTGGGGACGTTCTGCTCCCTATCTCCTGTACAATGTCACGAACCTTTGTCCATAGCTCATCAGGCACTCTATCAGATCTAGTCCCTTAAATCTATTTCTCACTTCCATTGTATAATGATAAGGGATTTGATTTAGGTCATACCTGAATGGTCTAGTAGTTTTCCCTACTTTCTTCAATTTAAGTCTGAATTTGGTAATAAAGAGTTCATGATCCAAGCCACAGTCAGCTCCCGGTCTTGTTTTTGCTGACTGTATAGAGCTTCTCCATCTTTGGCTGCAAAGAATATAATCAGTCTGATTTCGGTGTTGACCATCTGATGATGTCCATGTGTAGAGTCTTCTCTTGTGTTGTTGGAAGAGGGTGTTTGCTATGACCAGTGCGTTCTCTTGGCAAAACTCTTAATAGCCTTTGCCCTGCTTCATTCTGTACTCCAAAGCCAAATTTGCCTGTTACTCCAGGTGTTTCCTGACTCCCTACTTTTGCATTCCAGTCCCCTATGATGAAAAGGACATCTTTTTTGGGTGTTAGTTCTAAAAGGTCTTGTAGGTCTTCATAGAACCATTCACCTTCAGCTTCTTCAGCGTTACTGGTTGGGGCATAAGCTTGGATTACCGTGATATTAAATGGTTTGCCTTGGAAACAGAGATCATTCTGTTGTTTTTGAGATTGCATCCAAGTACTGTATTTTGGACTCTTTTCTTGACGATAATGGCTACTCCATTTCTTCTGCGGGATTCCTGCCCACAGTAGTAGATAAAATGGTCATCTGAGTTAAATTCACCCATTCCAGTCCATCTTAGTTCACTGATTCCTAGAATGTCAACGTTCACTCTTGCTATCTCCCGTTTGACCACTTCCAATTTGCCTTGATTCATGGACCTAACATTCCAGGTTCCTATGCAATATTGCTCCTGACAGCATTGCACCTTGTTTCTATGACCAGTCACATCCACAACAAAGACGTTATAATCTTCAAATCTTAAACTTTTTACTGTCTGCCCTTTAAGAAAAACTTTGATGTCCCTGACTTCTGTAATAGGTCATTCATAATCTGACACAGTTGATTCAGCCCAGGGTGGGCTTAAAAATGTCATTAAAGGCTTTTTAGAATTCCTCTTGCTACCTTCTTCATGTTGCCTTCATCCCAGGATGGTCACTCTCATAGTGGCAAGAGAGCTGACAATGATATGTGCTTTCCTGTTCATGTCCAGCAGGGAAAAGAGTAACTTCCCCCAGACATGAAATATAAATTTTCAATCAGATTGGGTCAATATAAGAGGCATGCCGCTCACTGGATCAATACCATTGGCCAGGGGTTTGCTGTGCCCATATTTTCTCAGTCAATCTGCAACCCCATCTAAGGATGGGAGGACCCAGAACTTCAGTATTGTTTAAAAAGGTGAAAATGAAGAATGGATGTTGAAGCAAGCAGTAGTGCTGAGATAGTCAGGCATGAGAGGACTTTGGGGAACCTCTTCTGTGCTTCCATCCCTAAATCTCTGCTTCTCTCTTTGACTCTGATTCATTGTTTTTACTCATTACAGCCTGTTTTCTTCTACTTCTCCTAATACATGGTGAAAAACAAAGCAGCCACTAGCTTATGTATTTACTGTCACAGTCTTATAAATCAAAGAGATGAATCTCTTTTTTATTTTCAAGTTCCTGGGGAAAGCTTTTGATTGGCCCACGCTAAGTCAGGGACTCATGTTTCAATTAAGGTGAGGTCATGTTCTGTAGTTTGAAAACCTTCACTTTAAGTGAATGGTGGCAGAGAAAGCTAATAGTTTTCAGTTTTGGAAAAGGGTGTCAGAGAGATGAACTATTAGGTGTCTGCTACAGTATGTTTATTTCTTCATGTCAAATGAAATAGTCCAGTATTTTCCATTGTAGGTGATTGTGTACATGTGGATTAGTTTTCATTTTGAAAAACATTGACCCAAAAGAGTAGTCATTTAAACAGGATGGTTTATCTTTCTTTCATATAAAGCTGCAAAGGTGGGCAAGCTGGTATGACATTTCTACCCCCTCATCTGCTGTGTTGCCTTGTCTTCATGACTCAAGGTGTCAGTGAGAGCTCCTGCTAGCATGCCCATGCTTGTAGCAGCATGATGGAGGAAGGGACAAAGAAAGGGCAAGAGGTACACATCAACTGTCACTTCAGGCAAGTTCCAGAAGTTGCCATATAAAACTTCCACCCAATCCTATGCAAAGGAAACTGGGAAATAGTCCTTTCCCCGCCCCCAGTCCCTGCCCCCCGCCCGCCCTC
>SJXQ01000549.1:281580-304536 GCA_006408695.1 Aepyceros melampus | reverse complement strand
CCCTCTGAACAGCTACATTCCAAGCTTAAAAATGAAGGGTTCTATTGCTCTGGAAGAAAGGAGAACACATATTAAGGGACAAATACCACAGTGATCATAGTCTCTGTATACTCTCTGTATAGTGATTACTCATTTTTAGAATACATGGGCTTTTAAGCGAAAGGGATTTCTTTTCGACTCAGAAAGAAAATAGTCCTTATTAAGAAGCATAAAGTATAATTTAATAATACAATGCAATGTCTTGTACACCCATAATTGAAATTTCAACACATTAGAGTAACAAGAAGTATACAATACACAGCCATTGTTTACTTGTGCATGTAAGACCTTTGACTAAAGGCAATGCTGTGTCCTAGTGAAGAATTATCTTGCAAACTATGATGACCAGTTTACATCACATTAGACACAATTCTGTGGAATTCTGTAACTATTGTTACAAATTAGCATTTCTTAAATTCAGACTCAAACTTAGAAACATAAATTGCTGAAAAGCTATTATTTAAGCCCAGGAAGCTTTGGCCACTGGCTAAGCTATCAAGATTTAAATATCCAAAATGACCAGGTATATTTCCTCAACTGAAAAACGAGTTCCCAGTTCTACTTGCTGCCATGACAGCTTGAGAAGGCTTCATCAAAGGATTTGCAACTTGCCTTTCAAATTATGATTGATGGACCTGCCCTTTTCATAGCCAATTTCCAGGGAAAGGAGATTCAAATTATATTTTCCACGCTGCCATGGTCTGTCCTTAATGGTGACTATAAAAGCCTGACTCTCAGTCCATTTAGATTGAGGAAAAAATAACAAAGCCATGAGTCTCTTGACTGTGAATGAATGGGGAATAGAAAAAGGTTTTTTTTTTTTTTTTTTCTTTTGAACCTGAAAAGTTCCATCAAAGCCAAGTTTCACTGCAGAGGGTGTGCCAGCATCCAGGGTAACACCCTTCCTGCAGTCAGGGAGTACAAGAGCATGTACTCAAGTATTATTTGGTGACAAAAATAAAACATTATTCTGAGCAATAAAGGTTATTCAAATTTTACCAAAGTACACAGTTGCTATAACTTGGTAATTATTCTAAGAAAGAGTGTTTAATTTAGAAATTACCTAACCTTTTTGGTTTCTATCTTTGATGACATTTGTAATCTAAATTAGCAACAAACCTATGTCTCTCAGGCTTTTACATTAAACTTCAAACCTGAGTCACAATTTTATTTTAGGATCAGTAACCCATTTACTAGGGTTCAGCCAGTCTCAGAGATTTAAAGACAGTCTAGGCCCAGGTAATTTGCAGATGAAGGGTAGAGAAGCAAAGGAATTAGTGCCCTTATCTTCAAGCCAAAGCAGAAGAGAGACCATGTCACCACTGGGCTGGCATCCCCGCTCCTCCCCTACCCACCATGCTTCTCCTAGAGCTCTGGGAAAAAGAAGAAGTTACAGAATGGCTGATGTTTCAAAGTGTTGTGACTTTGGCTTCTTCCTATAAACCAACAAAATACCTATGGGGTAGCATAGGACCTGGTACAGACAAGTGCTTGAAAAATTATGGCCAAAAGAAAGAATTATTAAGTGGGTTTGCAGAGAATCTAAAAGTTATCTACAACCAATATCAGACTATTTTATTGGTTCACAAATGATCATAACAGTTAGATGGAGTTACAGGTAATCTATTTAATTGTCCAAACTTCTATAATGTTATCATATTCCTATAATGGTAGTATATTCCTCTAATGCTTTTAATTAAAGAGAAACAGTAATTTCAAGCAATAGTGTTAAAAATTGAGTGATGAATTTTGATTTGTCCAAACAAAGTTACTTTAAGTAATCGAACTGCCACTATAAATAACAGATAGTTGCTTGTTTAAAATATAAATCAATTATTTAATCATAGTAACAGATCCTATCTATTGTATGCATAACATAGTTATAGCAAATCCTCTTAAGACTTCCCTGGAGTAGGGAAAAGGGCATGGGTGAAAACTACAAAATAAAATAGCTTACACTATTTTGGGCTTCTGTTGAGAAAGACAGTGAGATAATGACCCTATTTAACCTCTATACCTACCATGTTGTCATTTACTAAGCACTCATGATGTCATGGTTAGGCTTACCAGAAAACACTCATGAGCAACCTCAGAAATTCTGTCATTAGTACATGCAGTCAACCTCATACTACTGAGAAACTTCTTGAAAAGTCTCAAAAAGGGAAGTATTAATATAAACACATAACAGCTATGGTTAGTTAGGCCAACAGACCCGGATCAATGGTGTCATGCTTTTACCCACAAATCAACTTGCTGTCAGAATCCCTCCCACTTTCAGCTGAGAAAACGGGTCGCATGTACTAATATAAACATGTAACAGCTATGGTTAGTCAGGCCAACAGACCTAAACCAATGGTGTCAGGCTTTTACCCGCAAACCAACTTGCTGTCAGATCCCTCCCACTTTCAGCTGAGAAAATAGGTCGCCTGAATTTTAAGGCCCCTAACAGTACTGTGAACATTATGAAGCCTATCCAGGTGAAAACTATGAATATTATCATTCAGAGACAATATAGAATAAATATTGGGGAGTTGTTTTGACCATGAGCCCTGATAAATTCTATCCTTCATCTAAATGCCTTTCTAATGTCTTCCCAGCAGAAATAACCAGGTTATTTGAGTATTTAAAAGGAGCTTACCCAAAAAGAAAGATAAGATGTTTTATCAAATTCTTCAAAAGCAACAGTTGAAGTGAACAAACTGCCGTGGGTGCTTTTAAGATGTGAGTTTGTGAAGTTATATGCTCATTTCTGTCATCAGGAAGTAAGATATAAGAATCCCTTTTAAAAATCACTGAACCAATACAGATATAATCTTTACAGGCTTTTCTCATTTCTGTCTCTGAAGATTTGAATTTTCATTCATTTAAAAATATTTACTGATTTCATACCAGGTGACTGACACTGACCTGGTGCTTAGAATACATCAGTGAACAAAATAAACAGATCTCTGTCCTTTGGAGACTACATTATAGGTGGGGAACAAAAAATAAACCATAAACACAATAAGTAAGTAATTTCCATGGACATAGAAGGGATAAATGTTATGGAAAATGGAAATAGCAGGGTAAGATGATCAGGAGTGCTGGGTGTGGAGAGGGAAGGCAAGTTCAGTTTCAGTTGGTGGTGGAGTGGCCACATTGAGAAGGCGAAAACCTAGGGAACATGTGAAGAAAGGTGAAGGTGTAGGTCCTGTGGTTATCTGGGGAAAGCTTTCCAGGCCAAATGTCTGGGGTGTTTGAGGAACAGCAAGGAGATCAGCATGGAAGGGAGTGAATAAAGGGGAATTTAGCAGGAGTTGAGGCCTGAAAGGTGATGGGGAAGCAGGTGACCTGGATTGTACAGGTCTTTATGGGCACTTGTATTACTCTGAGTGAAACAGAACACCATTATGAGGTTTCTGAGTGTAGTATGATTTGACTTTATTTTTGAAGTGTCTCTCTGACTGAATTCTTGAGACTAGCCTGTAGTAGAAGCAAGGGGAAAGAGTAGAAGAGAGGTGACTTGTTAAGAAGTGATGGCAATTATCCAAGAGAGAGATGATGATGGTGGCTCAGAACAGGCTAGGAGAGGTGGAGGTGGTGAAAAGTGGTTGGATGCCAAATATAGGTTTTGGAGGAGGAGCCAACAAGATTTGGATGTGAAAAAAGAGACAAAGAGGAGTCAGGATGACTCTAAAGTGTTTGGTCAGAACTAATTAAGGGTAGGATCATCATCCACTGAGGAGGTGTAGACTGTGGGTGGAGCAGGCTTTAAAAGGAAGAATGGGAGTTCGAGTTTGGACTTGTTAATTCTGAGATGTCAAGTTGGCAGTTGGATGAAGGTCTAGAGTTCAGAAGAGGAGAGTTCTGGGCTGGAGATGTACTTTTGGCAGCATGTAAATGATATTTAAGGCTGTGAAACTAAGTTGAGATAACCAAGGAGAGAGAGTAAGGAAGAGAAGAGGCCTAAGAAGAAGACCCAGTGGCCCTCCAGGATTATGAGGTCACAGAGGAGAGGAGGGACCAGCAAAGGAGACTGAGAAGGAATGTCCAGTGAGGAGGAGGAAACCAAGAGAGGGTGTGTCCTGGAAGCAAAGTGAAGAAACTCCCAGAGTAGAAGTAAGAAACATGTTACTGTGGCAAATGCAACTGACACACACCTAAGCAGAGACCTGAGAACTGACAGATGGACTTAGAAAAGTACAGTCATCAGCATCTTCAGAAAGAGTAGCTTCAGTGAAGCATTCATGACAGACACATGTTTGGAACAAGTTTGAAGAGGTGATAAGAAGAGACAAACTAGAGGCAGCAAATACAGGTAACTCGTTAGAAAACTTTTGCTTACAAGAGTATGAAGAAATGGAGCTGTGGCTCCCATTTTCTGAAACATTTTATTCATCTATAACATGAATAATTAATAATTTCCAAGGGAATGCTCTATTCTCTTTCAAACAGACAAACACGTCCTAAACATGGTTATTCACTATGGAGTTATTTAATTTTTAACTATTAATATTACTTTCTGTACAAGGTCATTTCAGAGATTATAAAATCACCTCCACCACATAATTTCCTTGATGCATATGATCCAGCAATCCCATTCCTGGGCATATATCTGGAAAAGATGAAAACTTTAATTCAAAAAGATATGTGCACCCCAATGTTCAGAGTGACACTGTCTACAATAGCCAAGACATGAAAACAACTGAAATGTCCATCAATAGATGAATGGATAGAGATGTGGTACATATACGCAGTGGAATATTACTCAACCATAAAAAAGAATGAAATAATGTCATTTGCAGCAACATGGATGGACCTAGTGGTTATCATACTAGGTGAAATAAGTCAGAGAAACACAAATATCACATGACATAACTTATATGTGGAGCCTAAAAAAATGATACAAATGAACTAGTTTATAAAACAGATTCACAGACATAGAAAACAAATTCATAGTTACCAAAGGGAAAAAGGGATGGGGAGAGATAAGTAAGAAGTATGGGATTAATAGATGTATGCATGCATGCTCAGTCACTTCAGTCATGTCTGACTCTTTGCAACCCTATAGACTGTAGCTTGCAAGGCTCCTTGTCCATGGGATTGTCCAGGCAATAATACTGGAGTGGGTTGCCATGCCCTTCTCCCACAGATGTATACTGCTGCTGCTGCTGCTGCTGCAAAATCGCTTCAGTCGTGTCCGACTCTGTGCAACCCCAGAGATGGCAGCCCACCAGGCTCCCCCATCCCTGGGATTCTCCAGGCAAGAACACTGGAGTGGGTTGCCATTTCCTTCTCCAGTGCATGAAAGTGAAAAGTGAAAGTGAAGTCGCTCAGTCGTGTTCGAATCTTCACGGACCTCATGGACTGCAGCCTACCAGCTCCTCTGTCCATGGGATTTTCCAGGCAAGAGTACTGGAGTCAGGTGCCATTGCCTTCTCCAAGATGTATACTACTATACATAAAATAGATAAATAGTAAGGACCTACTGTATAGCACAAGGAACTATACTCAATATAAAATCCTATAATGCAAAGGAAACTGAAAAGAAATACATATTTTTTTCAGACTGTATAGTTGTTTGTATAGTTTTATATATGTGTGTGTGTGTGTGTGTGTGTATATATATAAAAAACAAAATGATGAGACAGAGAAATATGTTCCAAATGAAAGAACAAAATAAAACCCCAGAAGTAAAATCCTAATGAAATGAAGATAAGTAATTTACCTGATAAAGCATTCAAAGAAACAATCACAAGGATGCTCACTGAGTTTGGAAGAAGAATGGAGGAACTTAGGAAGAATTTCAACAAAGATTTAGAAAGCATAAGAAAGAACAAATCAGAACTGAAGAATACAACAACTGAAATAAAAAACATACTAGAAGGAATCAACAGCAGATCAGACAATACAGAAGAATGAAAAAGTGATCTGGAAGACAGAAGAGTAGAAATCACCCAACCAGAACAGCAAAAGGAAAAAAAAAAATTTTAACTGAGAACTATTTAAGGAACTTCTAGGGCAACATTAAGCATACTTAACATTTGCATTATAGAGATCCCATTAGGATAAGAGAGAGACAGAAAGGGATAGAAGACTTACTTGAGGAAATAAGGCCAAAAACTTCTCTAAACTGCAGAAGGAAACAGACATCCAGATATAGGAAGTACAGAGTTCCAAACAAGATGATCTAAATGAAATGAAGATAAGTAATTTACCTGATAAAGCATTCAAAGAAACAATCACAAGGATGCTCACTGAGTTTGGAAGAAGAATGGAGGAACTTAGGAAGAATTTCAACAAAGATTTAGAAAGCATAAGAAAGAACAAATCAGAACTGAAGAATACAACAACTGAAATAAAAAACATACTAGAAGGAATCAACAGCAGATCAGACAATACAGAAGAATGAAAAAGTGATCTGGAAGACAGAAGAGTAGAAATCACCCAACCAGAACAGCAAAAGGAAAAAAAAAATTTTTAACTGAGAACTATTTAAGGAACTTCTAGGGCAACATTAAGCATACTTAACATTTGCATTATAGAGATCCCATTAGGATAAGAGAGAGACAGAAAGGGATAGAAGACTTACTTGAGGAAATAATGGCCAAAAACTTCTCTAAACTGCAGAAGGAAACAGACATCCAGATATAGGAAGTACAGAGTTCCAAACAAGATGATCTAAAAGAGATGCGCACCAAGACATAACGAAAATAGAAAAGGTAAAGATAAGAGAACCTTAAAGGCAGCAAGAAAAAGAAAAAAAAAAAAAAAAACTAATGATATACAAGGGAAATCCCATAAGACTAACAGCTGATTTTTCAGCAGAAACTTTACAGGCCAGAAGGGAGAGGCAGGATATATTTAAAATGCAAAGAGGAAAAAATTATACAACCGAGAAAACTGTTTGGCAAGGTTATGATTCAGAATTCAGAAAAAGATAGAGTTTCTCAGATAAGTAAAAACCAAAGGGGTTCATCATGCCTAGAAAAGCCTTACAAGAAATGTTAAAGGGCCTCTCTCCTTTAAGCAGAAAGGGCCATAACTAGAAATAAGAAAATGTATCAATGAAAATTTCACTCATAAAATATATAGTAAAGGTAGTGAGTTCAGTTCAGTCACTCAGTCATGTCAGACTCTTGGCAACCCCGTGAACTGCAGCAGGCCAGGCCTCCCTGTCCATCATCAACTCCCAGAGTCCACCCAAACCCATGTCCTTGAGTCGGTGATGCCATCCAACCATCTCATCCTCTGTCATCCCCTTCTCCTCCTGCCCTCAATCTTTCCCAGCATCAGGGTCTTTTCAAATGAGTCACTTCTTTGCATCAGGTGGCCAAAGTATTAGAGTTTCAGCTTTAACATCAGTCCTTCCAATGGACACCCAGGACTGATCTCCTTTAGAATGGACTGGTTGGATCTCCTCACAGTCCAAGGGACTCTCAACAATCTTCTCCAACACCACAATTCAAAAGCACCAATTCTTCGGCGCTCAGCTTTCTTTATAGCCCAACTCTCACATCCATACATGACTACTGGAAAAACCATAGCCACTAAAAAGCTAATGTGACAGTTAAAAGACAAAAGTAGTATAAACAAATGTAACTACAATAGGTAGTTAAGGGATACACAAAATAAAAAAATTTTAAATGTGACATCAAAAACATAAAACATGGAAACAGGGAAACTAAAATGTAGTACTTCTAGAATGCCTTCAAACTTGGATGGCTATCAGCTTAAAATAGACTGCTATAGACATGCGTTTGTATGTATGAACCTCATGGTAATCACACAAAAAAATCCTACAATGATATACACACACAAAATGAAGGAAACCCAAATATAACGATAATGGAATGCCCCAAACCATAAGTGAAGAAATCAATATCAAGAAAGAAACAACAAGACTAAAACTTAGAGGATCTGAGTAGACATTTTCCAAAGGAAGACAAACAGATGGCCAAAAGGAACAAGAAAAAGTGCTCAACATCACTAATCATTAGGGGAACGCAAATCAAAACCACAGTAAGATACTATCCCACCCCTGTCAGGATGGCTCTTATCAAAAAAACAAGCAGTAAGTGTTGGTGAGGTTATGGTAAAACAGGAGTCCTCATGCATTTTTGGTCGAAGTGTAAACTAGTACAGCCACTATGTAAAACAATATAGAGGTTCTCAAAAAACTGCAAGTTGAACTGCACACCATCCAGCAGTTTCACTTCTGGATATTTTTCTAAAAAATTTAATTCAAAAATAACCCATTCCGTTATGTTCATGAAGCACTATTTATATAGCCAAGATATGGAAGCAAAGTAAGTGTTCATCAATAGATGGATAAAAAAGATGTGGTGTATATATATATATATATATATATGAAATTTTTAAAAAAACCAAGCAAATTAAACAAAACAGAAACAGACTCATAGAACTGGTGGTTGCCAAAGGGGAGGAGAATGGGAGAATATATGAAACAGGTGAAGGAGATTAAGAGGTACAAACTTCTAGCTATATAATAAATAAGTCACAAAGATGTAACGTACACAAAGGGAATCTAGTCAACAATGTTGTTAACAACTTCGCATGGTGACAGATGGTAACTGGAGATCATTTTGGTGATCATTTCATGATACATAAAAATGTTGTACATCTGAAATGAATATCTTCATATAAATAAATAAACACATAAATAAGGTGTACTCCCCTCTCCCCCAACAAAGCCGTAACTAGGAATCAGACAGATTAGAATTTGTGTCCCAGTCCCTCAGCTTACTTGCTAGGTGACTTTGGGTCAATTATTAACCTGACAGAGCCTTGGTTTCCTCACTGATAAAATAAATGGGAATCATTCTGCCTACCTTCATGGCTGAGGATCAAGTCAATTAAGGCAGTAAATCACTTGGCAGCTAGTCAACTCTTAACTGTTGATGGCTATTGGAGTTCACCATTTGGATGAAGAGGATGTGGTCAGGAGCCCTCCTAGACAAAGACTGGAGAGGAGGGGCTGCAGCAAAGTCTGCAGCGGGGAAGGGGTGTCAAGGCAACAGGGGCATCCCAACCGTTGGGAACCCCCAGGAACTGCTTTATCAGTGCCACTGCTGCCCCCAGCACCCTCCCTCATGCTCACAACTTCTCTGGGGGAACTGAAAATATATGGAGAACTTTGTAAATGTCAACTGTGGCTAATAATCTACCTCACTGAGAAACTTATACAAGAAAACACACACACACACAACAGTGCACATACAGACAGGGATCTAGCTTCAGGCAATCAAGAATGTTATTTTCCCTGGGCCAAAGCAGGGTCAGAGATATTCCAGGACCTGTCTTCAGGGGAATTATTTCTAAGAACCTTGACAAAATGTACAAAACTAAGGTAGAAAACAACAAGGTGTAAAGCAGTGGTTAGGCAGAAGTTGGAGCTTCTTTTATATATTGATTCCTATTCCCAGGTCAGCAGCATCACTTTCCAGGGGATGTGAAAATAGTGCATATACAGCAAAAGGGCCTGGCAGGTATACAGAGCTAAGCTAACAACTGTCAACTGCCCCGAAAATATCTTCACTCATGATTTTCAGGGGCTGCTTCTCCGAAGGATCCTTTCCATTAATTTTCTGGTAATAGAACCTAAAAGACCAATGAAACAAATCTCAAATTTGGGACAAATTTATAGCTAAATAAACACAGGCTTTGGGATGCCACAAAATTAGGCTCCTAATACCAGCCTGGAAAATGTGGCTAATAACCTAACATCTCAGAGCCTTGATATGCTCATCTGTTAAATGGGTCTTAGTAAAGCCTGCTTCTCTAGGTAGTTGCCAGGATCAAATGAGATATGTTTGCAAAAGCCGAAGCACCAGGCATGACACAGAAAGCACTCAACTAGTGGAAGAGTATTACCATTAAGTAAAATGTGCAATGATTCTTTAGTGGCTTCTTTTAAAGCGTCTGCCTCCAATGCGGGAGACCCGGGTTTGATCCCTGGGTTCGGAAGATCCTCTGGAGAAGGAAATGGCAATCCACTCCAGCATTCTTGCCTGGAGAATCCCATGGACGGAGAAGCCTAGTAGGTTACAGTCCACGGGGTCGAAAAGAGTCGGACACGACTGAGTGACTTCACCTTCACCTTTTAACATAGGAGTTTCTATCCATCCCCAATACAGAAGAGCTATTCTAGTAAAACTGATCATTTATTATGATTTGTGAGTTCACTGTCCAACCCAAGTTCTTGTGGAACATTTAGTGTAATCAAGCTGAGGCCCTCAGCAAGGTCCCTGGGTCCAGTCTTCAATTCAGTATCACTATGGCAAAGAACTAGAAAAGAGGAGTACCACCGTATGAAACACACCCTCTTTCCTTTTCCTTAAACCTGTTTATCCCCTTCGCTTGTTAGCTCTTCAGTTCCCAGAGAGCAGAGACTCCTGGGAAACAGGAAGTAGCAAAGGCCTGTGAGAAAATCCCCAGATGAAGATCAGCAGTAAATCTCTCCCAGCAACACTTTGGTCAGAAGAGGGAAATTCCCCACCAGCCCTCAAAAACAGTCCCTCAAGAAAGCTTAGAGAAGGTTAATTTGGGAAATCCCCTCAGAGGCAACAGAACAGAAACGGAAATCTGCTTCTTAAGAGAAATCTGAAAAGAGTAAGCCAGTCAGTGGCTGCCTGGGGAGCGCTCCGTGTTAAGCCATAGTGCTGCTGCTACCTCAGTTCCCCCTTTTCATCCTGATCCTGAGGGCAACCCTGACGGGACTCGGTTGCCAGAGCCACTTGACACCCTCTCTTTCTAGGCTCCCACCCTAGGGGAATGAATGCAACCAATCTAAGCCAGATTCCCCTCCCAGTGCAAACCCTCTCCACGCGTGCGTGCATGCTAAGCAGCTTCAGCCATATCTGACTCTTTGTGATACTAGGGACTGTAGGTGCCAGGCTCCTCTGTCCAGGTGATTCTCCAGGCAAGAATACTGGAGTGGGTTGCCATGCCCTCCTCCAGGGGATCTTCTGGACTCAGGGATCCAACTGGGGTCTCCTGCATTGCAGGCAAATTCTGTACCTTGTGAGCCACCAGAGAAGCTCCAAACCTTCTCCATACCCAGCTACCATTTTCATTTTGTGAGTTTTCTTTGCTGCTGCTAAGTCGCTTCAGTTGTGTCCGACTCTGTGCGACCCCATAGACGGCAGCCCACCAGGCTCCTCTGTCCCTGGGATTCTCCAGGCAAGAATCCTGGAATGGGTTGCCATTTCCTTCTAGTGCCATGAAATAACAGACCCTCAGGTTTTACTGAGTTCTAATCTGAATGTGACCTTGGGGTCACATTCTTAGCTGCTGCTAAACTCCAAGAGGTGGGGGAGGAACCCTTCCCACAAAGAAGAAAAACAAAATCACATAAACCTCGTCCCTTTGAAGGGCTTAGAATGGAATATCCGCTGATGAGTGGTAGCAGAGAAAGTGTATAAACACTGTTAAAGGGGCCTGTCAGGGGAGGTGGAAGTGGGGGAGGGGGATTGTGATGTCTATATGCAGTCCAGGCCCAAGTCAACTAGCTATCCGCGAATCAGGATCATTCCCACAGGGCTTCCACTGGGTGTTTTTTGTTTTAATTTTTATTTTATATCAGAGCATAGTTGTTAATCAACTATACTCCATTGAGTGGGTTTTGTTTTTTTTTTTTAATCTGTGATTTTTAAATGACCATTTCAGGAAGATGACAAAAATGAGATTTTAGCAAAAGAGTGAAGAAAGTAGATTCCATAACAGCTAAAATTTTCTTTATACTTACTCAAAGTAGATATCAAACTTTAGAAAAGAGAATTTTTTAAAGGCGTAAGCACTCTGTTTAAAATTCTATAAAATATTATACTCTCCTAGAATATGTGCCCTTTATGTTGTCAGGACCCACCACTGTGTGATTTACAATTGCAGATTCCACTTTAAAATACTTTTCGACTCCTGGAAAATCACCCTGCCCAAAATCACTTTCCTGGTACTTTCAAACAAACATAGTTCTTGTTTGCTTCAATTCATGTATCTTTGTTAAGATTCCTTTTTCCAGAATTCTTAGCCACCTACTTTTCTCCATGCTTGGAATATGCCAGAAAACTCCTTTTGGGGTTTGCATGTTTCTAAGCAATTAGACTAGTCTTTAAATTCATTCTGTACACATGAATAATAATTACAGTAGTTACATTTAAATAACAATCCTAACTTGCAAATTCTAGTTAGTCAACACACCCTCAAGAGGCATTCTTTCTTTCTTTTTTTTTCATTTGGGAGCCTAGAAAGTATTTAATTCTCACTTCCTAGCAAGACCAAAGAATATTTCTGATTTTAGGGTAAACTTTCATCTGCTCTTGGCACTACCTTAGTTACAAATGTGAAATCAATTAAATGATGCATGTCAGCAAAAAACAGCCCTTTAATGCCCAGCACAGATGAAACAGATTCCAACATGGGTCTAAGAGTAATAAATAAACTAATAAAAAAAGGAAACCAGGGAGCAACTTTGATGGAAGTGAGCCGTTTGCCTTTGCCCTGGAAAGTTTATAGTGTTTTAAACAATTGTAAACATGTCAGTATACGTGGATACCGTTTCCATAGCAGCATAGCAACAGTTAAGAGTTTCTCCAAACATACCCAAAAGGAAACTAAAAATAGCTTGTCTTCAATATCAAAATACATATATATACATATTCAGGCAACAGTACACAAAATGATGTGTAATTAGAAGTTCTGCAGACACCAACCTTTCACAAAAGCACATCGCAGGTGGCTTTATAAACCAATGAGTTCAGTACCTATAGGAATTGGATAGAGACCAAAGAGTCCAAGAGACAGGAAGGTAGATACCATCTCGAACTCTCAGATCAGAGGCTCCTGACCCCAAATGCCGCCAAACATTGCTCTGTCTGCTCCACCTGACACTTCCCTGTGTCCTATTCACCTTTGGCTCCTAAAACTGGAGTTGAGTGTATGATACATACTGTTATCTCCTTTTAGTGCAGTATTCTCTCATCTTAAGTTTTCTAGCCAATATATCCTCTCAATAGAGATTGAACAGTAGTTGCATTTAAAAAAAAATAATGTCAAAACCAAATGTCACACTTTCCCAATGAACTTATTTCAGTTGATACACACAGACAGTATTAATAATTCCAAAATGAAGATGGTGGGCCTTCCCTGGGAGTCCAGTAGTTAAGACTCTGTGCTCCCAATGCAGGGAGCTTGATCCCTAGTCAGGGAACTAGATCCTACATACAACAATATTGCTGCCAGGCCACAACAAAGACCTGGCACAGCCAAATTTTTTTTTAAAATGAAGACAGTGTGTCAGTATATTTTTTGCACCTTTGCTGTTTGTACTCTTATTTATATCCAAGAATTATAAATATTTTAAAAGCATCATCTATTGGGAAATATTATTGCCAGGATATATGCAATTTGTCATCTAAACAGGGAAACTTTTGAGATTGAAACAGCATTATTTATTATTACACTAGGGAAAGAGGTGTAAACTAAACACTGCCCCAGGCAGGCCCATACAAATGGTCACACAATATCACACATAAGACTATAAGCATCTTGAGGGCCGGTATAGGGTTTGCTTATTTTTGTACTTCAGCACCTATTGCAGCACTTTATATGTAGAAAGAACTCAATAAATATTTGTTAAGAGAATGAATTTTACCATTGGATTATATTCTGTAAAACTTTAAAAAGTATCTATATACGTTATACTAAGCTGGGCATATTTCTTTTTTCAGTCTACAGACTATGTGTTAGGGTTAAATAAAATCTAACATAGCTCTGCAGGTGAATCTTTCTTTTCCATCATCTGATCTTTTCCTTGAAAGTTAAGAGGATAAAACTGGAAAAGTAAAATATATCTATGAGTCATAAAAAGTAATTCTATCAGTGTGGGATGGTTTATGAAAGCACTGAAGGAGGTTTAGACTATGGATTCAGATAGGAAGCAGTTTCATAATCTCTACAATGGTTATTATTCTGGTTTCATTTTCCCTGCCAGGAATGTTGGCCTCTAGGGAGAAATGCAGAGCAAGTATCAAGTGAGTGCACGAAAGAATGCTATTTGTCTTTCAAGATGAGGAGTTGGGAAGAAGGCTACCATTGGTGAGTTCCCAGGAGTAAAGGTAAAATCCTCTTTACCTTCTGCCCAGATCTCCCAGGACCACAGGGGATTTTTAATACAAGTCACTTTCCATTTGATGGACTGCCAGTTCTTGGATTATAAACTGCATGAAAAGGATTGCTGTGGAAAATAATCATATTGTTCAAGAGAAGCACTTAACAGTCTTCCTGTGAAAAGCATGATAATCTCCCTAGCCCTCTGTGGAGAGGTGGCAGAGTTTGGGAGGTGACACTGCTTTCTTCAGGACCTCAGCACCTCAGACTCATGCTGTTTGTTCTGGGTTTTCAAGCCAGATTATTCTATAAGATATTGCCTAAACTTTTGGGGCTCTGGTTTCTTCATTTTTCAAAGAAGGAAAATAATTTTTGTACCTTCTTAAAGGGTTGTCTATGAGGGTTAAATGATATTCATGTAAAACACCTAGAACATGAATGTCAGCTATTGTTCCTATCCAGCTCTGTTTCTTTGGGCATTTGGCAATAATTCAACTGGAAAAACTTTAATTAAAGGCAAAAATTATGCTTTTATATTTCCAACCCAAAGAAATCCAAATGTGTGTATCTAAAGCCAAAAGGAATCTTCTATTCCTAGGCCACTTTTAGACTTGATCCACATTCTGTTCTCATCTCTCTCCCTAGAATTTGCTTGTTATCCTAACACCAAGGGGACTCTGTGTTTATTTTTATTATTAATTAATTAATTAATTAAATTCCATCAAACCAAAGCCAGTCTGTGTTCTGGACCACAACCAGCCACTCCATTTCAGGGAAAGCTGAAAGCCTGCACTCAAAGATTGATACCTCTTTTTAATATTGAATTTAGAAGCTAGGGAAACTGTAGAGAAATGAGTTTCTTTACAGAATTATGTAAGGCTTTATATTTAATGAATTTCTGGTGTCTAAGTGGAAGGGGGTGGGGAATGGGCCCTTTATAAATATCAAACCATGTTGTTATCTACAGAGAATGTGCCAGTTGGTTAAACAGAGCCAAATTCTGTTCTGTCTGATAATTACTGAATTTGACATTCATAGAAGTTCTTTTTTAATTTTGGGAATAAGAAATCTACAAATTCATTAAATTATGAAATGTTTCAACTCTATTATCCTAATACAATGACCCCATAGACTACACTGCCGCAGGAAGTCTTTGGGACAGCTTCTGATGTTTAGAATGACTCAACAATAGGAATTCAATTCATGTAAAAGCCAACACAATATGGTTTAAGAAATGAAACTGAACATTACTCCATCTGATTTAGATCATAGTTAATGATTCTAAGGAAAGATATTGGTACTCACTTAGCACAGTCTTTTGTTCAACAAATCTACACTAGTATTCAAAATGCAGAAGGACAGAGAATTCCCTGGTGGTCTAGTGGTTAGGATTCTGTGCTTTCACTCCCAAGGTCCCAGGTTTGATCCCTAGTCAGGGATCTAAGATCCCATGAGATAAGGAGCCAAAAAAAAAAAAATTATAAGTGAAGAAGGGCAGAGGAAACAGGATCCAAATCTGCTTAAGGATATTTGAGGACAGGAGAATTGGCCCCAACATTTGTGTGTTTCCTTTAAATAATAATAGCAACAACTGATCTACTTAGCAGTGTAGGCTTAGTTGCTCAGTCATGTCTGACTATTTGCAGCCCCATGGACTGTAGCCCTCCAGGCTCCTCTGTCCATGGAATTCTCCAGGCAAGAATTCTTGAGTGGATTTCCATTTCCTCCTTCAGGGGATCTTCCCCCTACTTAGCAGTGTTACCCTTTATTGCTTCCTTAGCCACATCAAAAGTGAAAGTGAAGTCATTCAGTCCTGTCTGACTCTTTGCGACCTCATGGACTGTAGCCTACCAGCTCCTCTGTCCATGGGATTTTCCAAAGCAAGAATACTGGAGTGGACTGCCATTTCCTTCTCCAGGAGATCTTCCAGACTCAGGGATTGAATCCAGGTCTCTTGCGTTGTAGGCAGATGCTTTACCGTCTGAGCCACCTGGGATGTCCAAGGAAGCCACATAAAGGGAAATCTATTTCCCACCAAATAGGAGTTTCTAATGAAACTTTTATTTTTCTGTATACTTAATAAACTGTGAAGATCTAAATAGCACCTCGATTTTCTTAGAGTCTTTAAAAACCCTGACTACTTCACATTCTACCTGAAATGTTCATGTGCTAATGAATGAAACCAACATCATAGAGTGAAAGTTGTTAATCCCGGGAGCAGACACCACCAATATTCTCAGCATGGTTTCCTATGAAGCCAGGGCATAGCCTCAGGATGTCTCTCAAGACATTGGTGTCATCCTGGAGGAGTTTGAGAATCTAAACACACTACTGATGCTGTTCCACTTTGGCCTGCATGTACTGGACATAGCATGAAGTGATGCTACCTCTGCAGTACTGGGGACCTCCAAGACATTTCCCAGGGGACTCTGAGAGCCTCAGTAGATGAAGGATTAAAAATCCTGGAGCCTTGCAAATGGGACAGTCACAATGGCTCTGCCATCTGGGGAGAAAAATGTGTGTGTGTGTTTGTTTAATCCAAAAAGAAAAGCTATTGTCAATTGGCCAGGGCTGCTAATTGACATACAACTTATTTGTTATCACAGATTGTTTGTGGTAACTGAGGTATCACATTTGAGGCTACTTTGTTGGTTAGGGTTACACTTTCACATCCTACAGAAAAAAAATTTTGCTGTGGGAAAAGTGGGCCATGCCCAATCCACTCAGACTTCAAGATTGTCCTTCAAAATTAAAATGTATTTGTTTGAATACTCTCAGTGGTGGCAAGTAGATGTTTTTAAAGGCTAAATTTGTGCTTAAATGTCACCTTTCCCATCTAACTGTCTTCTTGTTATTTCTCTAACTCAACCCCTATCTGTTTCCTTTATACCATTTACCCCAACTGGCAAGTATTTTAAAAATTTGTTTGTTAGCATGTTGCTGTGGGGATGGTTTTAGTCTGTCTTTCCTATTATAACCTCAGCTCCAACAGAGCAGGGAACATTTCTGTCTTGTGCAACACTGAATCCTCAGCTTCTTACATATAGCTTGGCATATGAGACACTGAATGGATATTTAATTGATTAAATTAATCAATGGATAAATGAATAAATGAGTAGGTATTTTTTTTTATTTGGAGTTAAGTTTTCAGGGGAGAAAAACAAATAATCAGCCTTTTGTGTCATGGCTAAAAATTGAGATGAAATGCTAAGTATTTAGTCCTAAGTGGTTCACAATTCCTAACCCTGGTTCTAAAAGCAACTCAAACAAAAAGTTCCAAAATACTTTGAGCAGTGCTTTGCTAGGATATTCTTCCAACATAACTCTTTGAAGCATAAATACTAATTTGAATGTATAGGTTGTGTCATTTTTTTAGTTGTATCATTTTTTTTTATTTTTTTTTTTAGTTGTATCATTTTTTAAAACAAGTTTTATTCATTGCCTCAGAGTCCTGCATACCTTGAATATCTTACATAACACATGGAAAGGAATGTTCTCTCTATAACCCTTGCTTTAGAGAGCTCTCTGGTTGTCAGCTGAAGCTCCTGAACAAAGTGTTCTTTCAACACTGTTCAAGACCACAGCTGAATAGCAGATCAGATTAACCAATGCTACCATAGCTGTAATGACATCCCTAGAAACTTGAAAGTCCTCACTGAAAGAACAAAGATCAATATTTAGTTTCTTATATCCCATCTGGGTGTTCCATCACTTTTATGGCCTCCTGTTCAGCCAGGTCCCTCATCTACAGCCCTACTTTGCTCTTCTGGAAAAACAGACTAGAAACAATAGGAATACAAATGTAAAAGCACGTCTACAAAATATAAAGTTTGAATCGCAATACTTGTGCTTTGTTAATGCCAAGATTTGGCTTAAAAAAAAAACAATCTTTTCCTGCTGTATTTTTAAACACTTCAGTGTATATTTTTTTGGTATGGGCAACATGGACTTCACTACCTTTCAAGTGAAAGGAAGAAGCAAAAGTTACCTGTTTATTTTATATCCCTTTTGTTCACCAAAGCCTGTAATACTAAGCATTGCACAGTTTGACTCTTGGTTTCAACTGTTCCTAGATATAGATTTTACACACTGTTACCAAGGCTTCATCTCACATAATACACCAACTTCCCAATGTTCACACATTTATTTTCATTTTTTAATAAAACAAAGAGGAAATAAAAACTAGTTTGGGAATAATAAGACTAGTTAAACCCACCAAAATATCTTGGAATTGGAGCCGACAGTGTAGTTTGGAGAGTGTTGCTGGTGGCCAGAGGAATGTGATATAATACCCTGTGCAGTGAGGAGCTAAGCCCAGTTCCTGTTCACCATCACCTTTTCTGGCTACAATACATCCAATAACATTGCCAAGAAATAGCAAATGACAAGGTAAAAATGGAAGTTAACCACCAAACAGAATATGTTAAAATGAATGACTAACATGACTTGAGTGAGACCACAGCCAAAGGATGATGTGAGAGAGCCAATTACATTTTTTAGAAGAGCCAGGTAGCACATAGCCTTGAGCACGACCAACTTCCAACCTTGTGTTCCTATCATGGATGCAGTGGAGAGTGTGGAAAATGACAACTTTACTGGCTGCAAGCTACTGTCTCTGCAACTTAGACATCATCAGGGACCTTTATTCTCTAGTTTGTGAATAATCATTTTTATGTCTTTATGTGAGCTTCCCAGGTGGCGCAGTGGTAAAGAATCCACCTGCACTGTAAGAGATGCGGGTTTGATCCCTGGGTTAGGAAGATCCCCTGGAGAAGGAAAGTGCAACCCATTCCAGTATTCTTGCCTAGAAAATGCCATGGACAGAGGAGCCTGGTGGATTATAGTCCATTGGGTTGCAAAGAGTTGGACATGACTGAGCATGCATATATGCACTTTTTCCCCATAAACTTACTATTTGTGGACATAAAGTCCTTGGTCATAATAATCAGATACACGCACACAATACCTAACAATTTTTTTTCAACTTATTAGAGCATGTTTTCATTTTTTTCTTATGACAAGATTTACTTTTTTTTTTTTCAATTACTCACTTCTTCTCAGGAGCCTAACCAACATGCTGAGCAAGAGAGATAAGAATGCCCTGCCCAAGGTGTCCAGGGATTAGCTAGTTGCAGCCTCTGGGCATTTGTGTCACTTTAACTCCATCACAACCATTCCCTTCTACCCCTGCCCACATCCCATCTCACACATTCATCCAGCATGCCTGTCTCCAAGGCCCCTGGAACTCCAAAATGACCCTACCCTTTTCTTCTCATGCTTCTGAAAGAGTCCAGTTGCGCGAAGGGCCCACCTTCATAGAAAACTGAAAAGTGGAAAGGTTTTTCTGTTTCTGCGTCTGAATCCTTCTGGTATCCCTCTCCTGGCATTCATTCAAGGAGGAGAGGGTGGGCAGAGGCAGGTGGTTATGGGGTTGCAGGAACATAAGATTCTTTATGGGATCATCTCTTTCTTTGGGCTTAAATCCACCTCATAGCAACAATTCCGTGATGGAAGGAGGAAGATGAATTTTGGGTGATCTCTTAGCCAATTCAGCTACACAAAATTTTAAACTCCCTACTTTGGATGTGCTTACGTTTTATTTCCAGACCCATTTGAACTGAAATTGGAATGGCCTCAAAATATTCAGATCTCATGATTTGGTTTTATTTTTGTTGTTGTTATAGATCCAACTCACTTAAATAACAAAGCTACTTAGGACTTTGCTGTGTTGCTTGTCTCAGACAGATATCTACCTCCTCTATTACATCCCAAAGATCAAATATGTAATGTTATTTCTTGATAGTTCAGAAGTAGTAGCAATTTTCACAGGTTGCCTGTTAATTTTCCATTTCCAGCGTGGGGTTACGCAACCACTAACACAGTTGTATTTGTCTGCAAACCCCTGAATTTGCACATGCAATCATTTAGTTGCTTAACTACTTAAGTGAAAAGAACAACCATTGGTCATTTACGAGCACAGATTTGTAAGCAGGAAGAAGGACCGCACCAAAATTAATGATGCAAATATATAGATTAAAACTGAAAATTGCCCTCAGTGATCACAAATAGCTAATTAGAAGTATGTAGTTTCTTCTGCAATCAACTGATACCCTCTTTATCATCCAATCCCCAAGTGGCCACCAACTCTCTGGCACAGGTCTCTACTTCAGCCTTCTCTAACTTCTGACAGTGCCCCAGATGCATGGGATATTGGCTAAGACCCCATTTTCAGCCATAGCCCAGGACTGGCAAAGAACTTTGATTTTCCCCCTCTAATAGTATAGTCACACTCTGTCTTAGTGGTTTGTATGTAGGTCTTCTCTCCTCTTCCAGATAATAGATTCCTTGAAAGCAGGATCCATGTCATGCTTATCTACTCCCATAACACTTACCTGGCACATAATCAGTACCTTATATTTCACTTGTTTTAAATTAAACCAAGTCACAGATGAATCTGGGCCCAAACCTGCAAGTGAGGCCACATTCAGATGGTGTTTCCACTAATTAAGCTGCTGAACACACACATTGGTCCCTTCTCTGTAGACCTTTTTGGGAAGACTTCTGTCTTCCTTTTCACCAAAGATGCTGATGTCATTGGACCTTGAACTCGAGAAGAAAAGGGAAACCTTTGTTCAGACGTCACCCTTAGCTTCCTTTTTTCCTTTCCTGGTTGCTATGTTGGTTGTGTGGCAACTTTAGAAAGATTTTTTGGAGCTCACTGGGAGGTTCCTGAAAATGCAGAGAAGCTCTGATAAAAGTCTGGGCCTTCTCTGTAGTCTTTCCTTATCTTCATGTTCAGAAACCAAAAAGGTCACTTTGCTTCCTTCAGTTCTTCAGAAAATTGGAGTCTAAACCCAGACAGGCTGTAAAATTTCTCTACCGTGAGATTTTACAAAGCTCAGTAGTATCTGGGAGAGAACCAGAGTCTTGAACTTAATAGCAAAGGATGAGGAAGGCACCTTAGATAAGCCAGAGCACCCATCTGGATCTCATGCCTCAATGCAGAATAAGAAGGTTCAGTTAGAGCACCTCTAAAATCTTTTCCAAGTCAGCAGTAGGAATCACTGATATGGTGCACAGTGGCCATAATAACGGAGGCACCTTCCCCAGTTTGCTAAAAACAGAGTTTCCAATCCAAGCTTCTGTGTACTAGAACAGTCACATTCAGCCTCCATTTCATATTATTCCACTTCTGTTTGTAATTCCCTCTAGTTATTTCTATCCTTTCATTTAAAAAAATCAGGAGTCTTTCATTAGGGAGGGTGTAGCAATGGCAACTCACTCCAGTACTCTTGCCTGGAAAATCCCATGGATGGAGGAGCATGGTAGGCTGCGGTCCATGGGGTCGCGAAGAGTTGGACACGACTGAGTGACTTCACTTTCACTTTTCACTTTCATCATTGGAGAAGGAAATGGCAACCCACTCCAGTGTTCTTGCCTGGAGAATCCTAGGGATGGGGGAGCCTGGTGGGCTGCCGTCTCTGGGGTCGCACAGAGTCAGACACGACTGAAGCGACTTAGCAGCAGCAGCAGGAAAGTAAGCCTTCTTCACATCAGCTCCCAGCAGGGGCCACCCAGAGTGAGGAGCTGGAGGTCAAGGATCCCATTGGTTACTTACAGTGATGGGAGCAAGGACCCAAGGAGGAGATGAAGGCTTGGGGATGAAGTGGGGGGAGAGAGGGGGGTTATCGGGACACTGATGGCTCAGATTATATAGCTGACAGGAGGCCAACTCTCTTTGTGGTTCTCAAAGTATAGTCCCAGGCAGAGCAGCACCACCATTGCTGGGAACCTGTTAAAAAGGCAAATTCTCAGGTCTCACTCCAGACCCAGTGAGTCAGAACCCACCCATCTGTTTTAATAAGCCCTCGAAGTGAGTCTGAAACTAGTCAAGTTTGAGAGGATATAGTTTCTGGATGTAGAAAATAAACTCATGGTTACCAAGGGGGAAAGACGGGGAGGGACAAATTCAGAGACTGAGATTGACGTATACACACTACCACATATAAAATAGATAAGTGGGAAGGACCTACTGTGCAGCACTGTTCATGGGGTTCTCAAGGCAAGAATGCTGAAGTGGCTTGCCATTCCCTTCTCCAGTGGACCACATTCTGTCAGACCTCTCCACCATGACCCAGCCGTCTTGGGTGGCCCCACAGGGCATGGCTTAGTTTCATTGAGTTAGACAAGGCTGTGGTCCTAGTGTGATTAGATTGACTAGTTTTCTGTGAGTATGGTTTCAGTGTGTCTGCCCTCTGATTCCCTCTTGCAACACCTACCATCTTACTTGGGTTTCTCTTACCTTGGACGTGGGGTATCTCTTCACGGCTGCTCCAGCAAAGCACAGCCGNACTGGCAGGCACGCTGGCTGGCACCCCGACTGGCAGGCGCATGGGCAGGCACACTGGCTGGCACGTAGGCCGGCAGGTGCCCTGGTGGGCACACTGGCGGGCAAGCTGGCTGTCACGTCAGCTGGCAGGGGCTCTGGTAGGCACGCTGCCTGCCACACCGGCTGACAGGCACAGTGGCGGGCACACTGTCTGGCATCCCGCCTGGCAGGCGCACTGGCGGGCACACTGCCTGGCACGCAGGATGGCAGGTGCACTGGCGGGCACAGTGGCTGGCACGCCGGCAGGCAGAAGCACTGGCAGGCACGCTCGCTCTTATGCAGACTGGCAGGCGTACTGGTGGCCACGCTGACTGGCCTGCCGTCCTGCAGGCAGGCTGGCGGCACAGTGGCTGGCAGCCGGCTGGCAGTCATGCTGGCGGGCACGCTGGCTGGCACGCCGGCTGGCAGGTGCACTGCCGGGC
>SJXQ01000549.1:234735-281398 GCA_006408695.1 Aepyceros melampus | reverse complement strand
ATGGCAGGCGCACGGGTGGGCACAGTGGCTGGCACACCGGCTGGCAGGCGCACTGGCGGGCACGCTGGCTGGCACCCCGGCTTTCAGTCGTGCTGGCGAGCATGCTGGCTGGCACGCCGCCTGGTAGGCGCACTGGCAGGCACGCTCACTGTCACGCAGACTGGCAGGCATACTGGTGGCCACGCTGACTGGCCTGCCATCTGGCAGGCATGCTGCCGGCACAGTGGCTGGCACGCCGGCTGGCAGTCGTGCTGGCTGGCACGCCACCTGGCAGGCGCACTGGTGGGCCTGCTGGTAAGCATGCTGGCTGGCACGCTGACTGGCAGGTGCACGGCCGGGCACGCTGGAAGGCACACTAGCTGGCAGGCGCACTGTTGGTCATGCTGTCTGGCACGCCGGCTGGAAGGCGTAAAGACGGGAAGGCTGGTTGGAACGAAGGCTGGCACGCAGGCTGGCAGGCGCACTGGCGGGCACACTGGCTGGCACTCTGGCTAGCAGGCACAATAGCAAGCACGCTGGCTGGCATGCAGGCTGTCATGCGCACTTAGAGGCACGCTGCCTGTCACGCCTGCTGGCAGGAACCCTGGCAGGCACACTGGCTGGCACGCCGGCTGGCAGGAATGATGGCAGGCACGCTGGCTGTCACGCCGGCTGGCAGGCGCACTGGCGGGTACACTGGCTGGCATGCTGGCTAGCAGGCACACTGGCAAGCACGCTGGCTGGCACCCCGACTGGCAGGCGCATGGGCAGTAACGTGCTGCAATTCATGAGGTCGCAAAGAGTTGGACACAACTGAGCGACTGGACTGAACTGAACTGTGTAGCACAGGGAACTCGTCTCAATACTTTGTAATGACCTATATGGAAAAAGAGTGAATATATGTAATGTATAACTGATTCATTCTGCTCTACAGGAGAAACTAACATGACATTGTAAATCAACTATACCCCAATAAAAATTAATTTTACAAAAAGCTTAAGAGCCATTGAGCTAGAGGCAGGTGACCCAGGGAGTGAGAAGCCACCCTTTGGGTGATACAAGAAAATAGAAAGTGAAGGTTCAATCAATGAAAATTCTCTACCCTCTAGTGTTTATTTAGCTTTAAAATTTTTCTTTTAGATCTTAATAATGGAAACATACTTATTTTCGCAGGGGAGGAAAACAACTCTACAGTCAAATTTGCTGAGTACAAAGTGAAGGGACCTCTGAACCAAACTGGCTAATTAAGGTCATATAAGTAATCAAGGCAGGCGAGTCAAGGGCAGTTAATCTCAGACTTGTCTTGACTGGTTCTGCTATCTTCACTGATCATGTAAGCCAGGCTATCAGCAATCCCTTCTTAATTTTTTGCTGTGTAGACATTGACAAAATGTTCATAAAGTATTCCTAATCTATACCAGAAAGATTAAGTTATTTACTCAATTCCATACATAGGGAAACTAAGTTAACTATTCAGGATTCCACAAATGAGCAAGATCCAGACTCCAAGGTTCTGATATTAAACTTGAAAGTATCAAGTTCAACTTTCTCTTTCTCTTTTAATTCTTTCCTTTCTGATGGACTATAGCCATTTGACTAATAACTTATTTTTTCTACTCATGAGGCATTCACAATATTTGTCTTGAAAACTCATTACCTTTTTAATAAGATAAGAAAACTAAGGTTGAACTCAAACAATTTGGTAACAACCCACTTCAATTAACCTCTTTTGCTCACTGCCATTTTAGGTCACTGCCATTTGCGTGAACTTGCAAAAGCCTAGATTAAAATTGAGTCTCCCTATGATGCTTTCCTCAGAGCTAATTTCCATCAGGGACCTATTAATCACAGACTAATTGTGGAAGCCGTCATACGATAATGACTTTCCAGTAACTCTAGTACTAGTCCCTCCTCAAGGTTACATTATGAAGGTAGATGCCGTGAAAATACACCAAGGATTTTTTTCCTCACCAAAACTAGCCAAGTCTCTATAAAAATTTGTTTGCTGTGGTTAAAATTTTTTAATTGAATTATAGTTGACTTAACAATATTATATAGTTGACTTAACAATATTATATCAGTTTCAGGTGTACAATGTAGTGATTCAATATTTTTATAAGTTATAGTCTATATAAAGTTATTGTAAAATATTGGCAATATTCCCTATGCTCTACATGACATCTTAATCTTATTTATTTTATATCTGGTAGTTTATACTCTTAATCCCCCTCAGCTATCTGGCCCATCCCTTTCCCAACTATTTGCTGTGATTTATGTTTTAGATATGATAATTATGCTTCCATGTTTTCTTGTTTTAACATCTAAAATGACCTTGTGTCAAATGTTTTAGCCCCTTTGGTAAGGTAGGTAGCAAAGATGAACCTAAAAGTTTGTTGGCTTCCCCCTCACCCCAGGATTTAAGCAATAAAATTAAAAAAAAATTTTTTTTTGACATTGTTGTCTTCCTTCTCCTACTGGGCCAGTTAACATATCACATTTACAATAATTCCTTCTTTGTGTTTCTCAAAAGAACATTCTGGTCTACATCAGATGTTGCATTTCAAGTCCTATGAATTCTTTACCATGTAGTTATTTGGAAGCTCACAGCTTCTTTCTTCTTCTCATAGGCTTTTTGATCAGATCCCATGGTAAATTGGTCCAGAGGTCTGCCTCAAGCCAGCACATTCTCTCCCAAAGCCCAGAGACAGGCTGACCCCAAGGCCTGAAAGTGAAAGTGAAGTCACTCAGTCGTGTCCGACTCTTTGCGACCCTGTGGACTGTAGCCTACCAAGCTCCTCCATCTATAGGATTCTCCAGGCAAGAACACTGGAGTGGGTTGCCATTTTCTTCTCCAGGGGATCTTCCCAACCCAGGGATCGAACCCGGGTTTCCCGCATTGGAGGCAGATGCTTTGACCTCTGAGCCACCCCAAGGCCTAGTGAGAATGTATTCCTGTAGAGGAAAGGAGCTGCTTTCGAGATGTGCACTCTCTTCAGGCTTTGCAACTAAATATTTTGTGAAATTCTTTAACTGCCTTATCTTGAACAAGTGAAAGAGTGAGCCACTAAGTGTCCTATTATATTACCAAGTGAGGATAGATTTAAGGAAAGCTTTTATTTTTCATTCTTTGTGTTAGTTGTAACACTAAATTAGCCAAATAATTCACACCTAGTGGCAGGTGTAATCTTCCTTAAGAACATTTCGAAGCATCTCCAACCTTTCCCAGCACAGGCATACATGATTTTATTCAAACTTTGAAGTGATACCAAGTGGAAACTCTACGTTCCAAAATGACGCCATCTTGGTACAAACAGCAGATAAACTAATCAAACCAAATCATAAAAGCAAGCCTGAGCTACAGATAATAAGGGCTAATATTTATTGAGCATTTTGGGTAAAGGGAGGTGCCAGCTGCATACCTAAAGGTTTTCCATGTATTCATTTGAACTTGTTAACAACCTGACATTTTACACATGAGGACAGTGAAACCCAGAAAAGTTAACTTGTCCAAGGTCACACTGATGGTGACTGGACAGGCCAGTTAACAAGAGCTCTAACAGTAATATATGGCTTGCAAAGATCTCTGTTTAAAAAATTATTTATTTGTTTGTTTGCACTAGATCTCAGTTGTGGCACTCGAGAGCTTTAGTTGTGGCACACGGAATCTCTTAGTTGGGGCATGTGGGATCTAGTTTCTTTACCAGGAATTTCACCCAGGCTCCTGCATTAGGAGTGTGGAGTCTTAAACACTGGAACCTCAAGGGAAGTCCCCCAACTCCTCTTTTATTCCACTGCCTCCCACTGACCCTCCATCCCTCTCCATGCATTTTATAGTGTGGGGTTAGCCTGGAGCTCTGGTTGCCTTCAAGCTCCTTTGTTTCCCTAAACCGCATTTTCCCCATAGCCACATCTCTGCCCCTGGCTGGAGTCACACAGAAAGCCTGAACATCTGACTTACATTGGTCATGCATGCATCTGACATGCATTAGTCTTTAGGGACTAATTTCATGCTGTACTTAGTAATGCACACAAGAACATCACCTCCGGCTGCAAGCAGCAGCCCCTGGAGTAGAAGTGCATTCTCTGCCCATGGCTAAATTTGGGAAAACTGAGGGACTCTAACATACAGGAGCAAGTAAATTCCTAAAGTGCTCACACTAAAGACAAGGACAAGATGAATATATTTAGAGTTGTGTTTCAATCTGGTGATTCAGCCATCATGCTGACACCCCACTCAAGACTTTGTCCCCGTGAGGAACTCTGAGTGGCGAGGTGCCCAACTGTCAGAACCTTAGGAAGGCACCAAGGACCACTTCTAATAAAGTCAAGTTGCTACTGCTCCTTCATCTTTCCCCTTATCTGAGTGGATCGGAAGTCCAGGTGCCTATAGGATAGAGAGTGCCTGACCTAAAGGACCCTACAGTATTCGTTTATCATTAACACCTGCAGGATAAATAAGAAAAAAACCTGTCCATGAATAGCAAGCATACTATCCTTCTCTGCTCCCCACCCCACCAAATACTTGTGTCAAAAGCAACTGGAAGCAACAATTGTTGTCAACATTTGTCCAGCTGAGACCATCTTGAGGTCTGCTTTATCTCTGCAAGCATCCAAATCCAAGAGGAGTTTCAGGATTCAACAATACAGGGAAGGTTTATCTTTGCCACATAGGACTTGGACCCTATTGAGGTTATTATCCAAAACTCATTTGAGGAGTGTTTACTACAACATCTGGGAGTTTAGGAACTTGCTTAGGGGAAAGTCTTAACCATAAGAATAAGCACAAAGCCACTCTCCTGGTATAACTGAAATATGGCATAAATAATTTCCCTTTATTATAAAGTCAACACAGATCTATGGCACTTGCCAGGTACCAGACTGTCAATATGCAGAGGTGAGTGCCATAGACAAAGCTTCCTGTCCTGGAGAGACTTTACAGTGGCTTTTTCTTGGAGATTCTTGGACATCAACTATTTACTTTCACAAGATTCAGTGGGAATTTTAATTTAAGAAATATTCATGACAGCCGGTTCGGGGGCAACTTTTACAAACATGCTGTAACAAAATCGGCAATTTTAGCTAAATCACACCCTGTTCCTCAGACATTTGACTCAGATTTTTCTTTACTACAGTAAGTCTGTGATCAGAATGCTGAAATGTGTAGGGAACCAGCCACTCCAGTTCAGTCTTAAAGACAAATTTTCAGGCTGGACTGCATTTTCCAGAAGACCAAACCCCTTGGATGTTTCATTCAAAGAGCACAGAAATGACCAACCTGAATATTTTAGTGGAAGCCTTTCTAGGATTTTGCATTGGAATAACCAATGAAAACGAATAGACTCTGGAAATGCCAGAACTTCTAATAAGGAGAAGGGAAAAAGGAAAATACATACTCTTGAGGTTTTCATAAGATGCTTAGGCACTGGACAATGCTTCAGATTCTGAGTGACTTAATGTATTAGGTGTTTGATGACTCACATTTCATATTATCCAACAAATACCTATTCTACATTCATTATATATGTATGTGTGCTTAGGCGCTCAGTTGTGTCTGACTCTCTGTGAGCCTTTGGACTGTAGCCCACCAAGCTCCTCTGTCCATGGGATTCTCCAGGCAAAAGTACTGGAGTAGGTTGCATTCCCTTCTCCAGAGGATCTCCCCAACCCACGGATCAAACCTGGGTTGTCTCTTAACGTCCCCTGTATTATCAGGCGGGTTCTTTACCACTAGCACCACCTGGAAAGCCTGGTCATTATCATGCACTAAACACTTTACTAGCTTCTTTACTTGAAATCTTCCAGATTGTATACATTTTTGATGTTGCTATTTCTGTTGGTGCCTTACTGAAGTTGTGCTTTTAGGTATGCTTTTCTGCTACATCACTAGAATTAGTGTTACAAAAATGTCTCTGTGTATTATATACATCCCTTATACAAACATATTAATTTTCTATTTGAACACTATTCTTACAAGTGTTTAAAATAAAAATGAGTGTGATCTTCAAATGTTCATCCTTCCATTATTGTCTCCCACTTTCAAAAATGCCCAATTATTCAAAGCTGCCTATTTCTCAGTTATATATGATTACAACAGCAGTAAGTGATTGAAAGGAAATATGTTTTCCTTCAAGTTTTAAGAAAGGCCCTTTTCTGTGCAAAGTTTCAAAGAGATTTTGATGAAAGAAAGTCAGGCAGTGCAATAATTACAAAGAATTACTCTTTAGTGTCAAAGAGACCCAGGTTTAATCTCCAAACCCCAGCTCTACCTCTATTAGTAATGTGATCTTGAGCAAGTTACTTAATTTTCTAGACCTCAGTTTTCTCATCAAGAAAATGGAAATATTCAACTCTCCTCAAAGTTCCTGTGGAAATGAATTAGCATAGTACCCGTATCCTGCTTGATCCAGGGCCAGTGCGTAGTAAACTCTTAAGTGGTTGCTAATATTATCATCAACATATAGGAACACTGACTGTGTAACACATAGTGCTGGAGATTTCATATATGCTTTCTCATTTAATCCTTCATGATCATGTGAAGCAAGAAAAAAAAATCCTTCCACATTGATAAATTAGGAAGGTAAGGGTTGGAGACATTAAGTACCTTGCAGAAGGCAGGGCCTTGCAATCAAGTCTGCTGCTGCTAAGTCGCTTCAGTCGTGTCCGACTCTGTGCGACCCCATAGATGGCCGCCCGCCAGGCTCCCCTGTCCCTGGGATTCTCCAGGAAAGAACACTGGAGTGGGTTGCCATTTCCTTCTCCAGTGCATGAAAGTGAAAAGTGAAAGTGAAGTCGCTCAGTCGTGTCTGACTCTTCACGATCCCATGGACTGCAGCCCACCAGGCTCCTCCATCCATGGGATTTTTCCAGGCAAGAGTACTGGAGTGGGGTGCCATTGCCTTCTCCGGCAATCAAGTCTACCCAGCTCCAAAGTCCATCTTCTTTCTCAGTGGAAGAAAATTACCCTTTCTAAATTTATTTTGTTATTTCATGTAAAATATGGATCACCATTTTCAAGCTTGTGTTATATAATGCATAGCTACATTAAACCACTTCTATCTTATCATATGTACTCTGGTGGCTCAGAGGTTAAAGCGTCTGCCTCCAATGCGGGAGACCCGGGTTCGATCCCTGGGTTGGGAAGATCCTCTGGAGAAGGAAATGGCAATCCACTCCAGTATTCTTGCCTGGAGAATCCCATGGACTGAGAAGCCTAGTAGGTTACAGTCCATGGGGTCGCAAAGAGTCGGACACGACTGAGCGACTTCACCACCATCTTATCATAAATGACAAAACATCTTTCACCATATTTAAATCCATCATCATTCAATTCAAGACAGACACACTTTCCCTAACAACAAAATTCTGTAAAGCAATTATCCTTCAAGTAAAAAATAAATAAATTTTAAAAAATGATTGTATTGGCATGTGGAAGAAACTCAACATCTCTACTTAAGATTTATAAATAGAAGAAGCAAATTTGAGGTGAACAGGTGTCTGTTTCTTTAATTCCCAGTGCTGGATGTGTATCTATCTTGATCTGAATTTGGATTTGTCACTGTAGCCCATCTTTATACATTTCTTATTTCATTTAATAAGCATTTATTGAACTCTGGATGAATTGGGCCCAAATCCTGCCCTCCAGGACCTAAAGGTTCAATAGGAAAGATAAGATGTGCCAAAAGATCTATAATTCCAGACAAGAAGTGATTGATTAGTGCCAAAAGAAAGGTGGACATAAACGGCTAGGGAGTTTCAAGGATCACTGCTTCTTCCTGCTGGGAAGAAAAGAATCAAAGCCATCTATAGAGGGAATGTGACCTCCTCTATTAACTGCTCCATCCAAGTGCAAACTATTTACAAACTTGCTTCAAAATAATACAAGTGGTAGGTGTATAAGGGTGTAGATGAAATAAGACTGGCCACAAGTTGGTCATGTAGAAGCTGAGTGATGGGAGTATATGGAGCTTTATTATACAAGTGTGCCTCACTGTTGGATACATTTAAAATTTTCTATTATAAAAAGTTTGAAGTTTTCTGTTATAGACAGTTAAAGTATTCCAGGAGCTCATTTGCTTATGTTGTAACCTACATGCAAAAGGCTACAAAATGTATTGTATAATGGTTTAGGCCTGAAAGAGTGATTGGAAAGAGAGGCATTAGTGATCACTAGGGAAGGTGGCATGGTGATAAAAAATCAACTCTTCTCAAAAAAGAGGAGACATAAAGATATGAGTTCAACCCCTGGGTTGGGAAAATCCTTTGGATTAGGAATTGGCACCCCACTCCAATATTCTTGCCTGGAAAATTCCATGGCAGAGGAGCCTACAGTCCATGGGCCTGCAAAGAGTCAGACATAACTGAGCAATGGAACACACACACACACACACACAGTGAAATGAATGGAATTCTCCTCCCCAAATCACTACTCTTTCCTGCCTCCCCTCCGTACACAAAAGCCCCCTCCACCAGAATTGTTTCACGTGAAACTGCAGACTAGAAAGACTGGATGTAGGGTAATAACAACCCAGGGATCCCCTAGTAGCAATGCCTACCTCTGGAGACGGCATGAGCATGTATCTTGAAAACAATCAGTGTGGGTTTGATAGAAACTTGAACTCTGCACAGTCAAGTTCAGAGGCTTCAGGATATCTGTGGACATGAATTTTGGAGCATTGTCCCATCACTCATGGAGATCTTACCTGTTGGCTTACAGGTCAACATTTGTAGGTGAGAGAAAAACATTTGGTGCTACATAGATCCTACAGTTCCTAGTGGTTCTAGCCAGCACACACCCCCAGAATGGTCCATAGGTGTGTCCTGAAGTGATTTCCGTTAGCTAAGCACAGTGTAGCTTTTTCTGTAAGCATGGTGCTAGCCTAATTCAGATGCTATCAGGGATACCAGGAAAAGTGGGGGGAGGGGGGTTGGGGGGAGGTGGTGTGGGAATAGAGTTCAGCCATCTGGCAGCATTCCACAAAACCAGATTCATGAGATACTGCACAGGGGAAAGTGTTCGATGCTTTCCTTGGAGGATGATAGACTATTTTTCTCTTAGATAATCTGCCTGGATATTTTTTTTTTTTACCAAGGTCAGAATATTTTGAAGAGGCATTGCCACCCTGACTCTGAACCCCAAATTAAAATGACAGCAGGTAAAATTAGAGAGGGTCACATGCTACTTTAATGTTGTGCTGCTGTTCTTTAGTGGCGTCTCATTTAAGAGTACGTAATTATTTTCAAATTATCATATATCATTTCATGGTTAATTTAGATTACCAGCTAGAACTTCCAAGGAGATTGGAATTCTAACATGCAAACTAGATTCTGATGACTGTTATGCTCCTTTGGATCATTTTATTTCCTGAACTTTCCTGAACCTTCACAGATGACCATTCTAGGGCACTAGGAAATATTTAGATGGAAGAAATCAGTGCTGTTTCATGTGGCATGTTTATAAGAGGCATAGAAAGTCTTGCCTCTATAGTTTCTGTCTATATCAGAAACTTAGCTAGTATTCAGTAGGGGTATAGGTTTCCAAGAACATCAAAATATTTCTTTAAGGAAAGGTAATGTATCTAACGTCTTACTTCTTAATTTTACCCAGGTGTGCTTCTGTGTGTTCTACAACTTATTTCAATAAAAGAGAATGAAGCACTTAAGAGGGTCTGTGACTTTATATACTGTAAGACAGAATGACTTGGAAACTCCCTGGATACCATATGATCAACTGTTCTACTTTCAGTTTTGACAGTTTTAATTCTTCTAAACCACCAGGCTCCTGATATTCTCCTTTCTAAAGAGAAACAGTGATTTTGTTTACATGAGTAGTCAGTCTGATAATTATCTAAATTTGTTTCTACCAACCCTGCTTGATCTCTGTAGTGTCAACTGATAAAATCTATCCCTTTCAAAGGGCCAAGCAGCTTTCAGATCCCAGGTCAGAGGTCACTCCCTTGAGAGAAATCAGAAGACTTTAAGGAGGTTGAAAAGCCTGGATTTCCTCACAGAAATCAGCCACATGGGATAATCTTACAAACATCGCATTCTCCTAATTCCCACCAGCTGTGTGATTGATTGGTTTTCATCTATTCCATGAGACAATATAAGCCCGATGAAGGTGCTCATCGTATTCTCAGTGCCTGAAACAAAGAAGGTACTCAAAAAATATTTGTTGAATTAATGAATGTAAAAATACATAACACGTGTACATGAATAGATGTACATGAATAGATGTGTGAACTGAAGATATTGCTCAAAGAGGCTTTATCTGTAACAATTTGGAACAGTATTGTCCAATATAATAGCCACTAAACACATGTGGCTAGTTAAGTTTGCTGTTTAGTGACTAAATTATGTCAACTCTTTTTGCAACCCCATAGACTGTATGTAGCCCACCTGTCTTCTCTGTCCATGGGGATTTCCCAAGCAAGAATACTGGAAGGGGTTGCCATTTCTTACTCCATGAGATCTTCCCTATCCAAGGACTGAAGCCACATCACCTTCATTGCAAGAGGATTCTTGACCATTGAGCCACGAGGAACATTCCATGAGGAAGCTTTCAGTTCAGTTCAGTTGCTCAGTCATGTCCGACTCTTTGCGAAACCATGCATCGCAGCACGCCAGATCTCCCTGTCCATTACCAACTCCCGGAATTCACTCAGACTCACGTCTATTGAGTCAGTGATGCCATCCAGCCATCTCATCCTCGGTCATCCCCTTCACCTCCTGCCCCCAATCCCTCCCAGCATCAGAGTCTTTTCAAATGAGTCAACTCTTCCAATGAGGTGGCCAAAGTACTGGAGTTTCAGCTTTAGCATCATTCCTTCCAAAGAACTCCCAGGACTGATCTCCTTCAGAATGGACTGGTTGGATCTCCTTGCAGTCCAAGGGACTCTCAAAAGTCTTCTCCAATACCACAGTTCAAAAGCATCAATTCTTTAGCACTCGGCCTTCTTCACAGTCCAACTCTCACATCCATACATGACCACAGGAAAAACCATAGCCTTGACTAGACGGACCTTAGTTGGCAAAGTAATGTCTCTGCTTTTCAATATGCTATCTAGGTTGGTCATAACTTCTTTCAAGGAGTAAGCGTCTTTTAATTTCATGGCTGCAGTCACCATCTGCAGTGATTTTGGAGCCCCCAAAATTAAAGTCTGACACTGTTTCCACTGTTTTGCCATCTATTTCCCATGAAGTGATGGGACCAGATGCCATGATCTTAGTTTTCTGAATGTTGAGCTCTAAGCCAACTTTTTCACTCTCCTCTTTCACTTTCATCAAGAGGCTCTCTAGTTCCTCTTCACTTTCTGCCATAAGGGTGGTGTCATCTGCATATCTGAGGTTATTGATATTTTTCCCAGCAATCTTGATTCCAGCTTGTGTTTCTTCCAGTCCAGCATTTCTCATGATGTACTCTGCATAGAAGTTAAATAAGCAGAGTGACAATATACAGCCTTGACGTACTCCTTTTCCTATTTAGAACCAGTCTGTTGTTCCATGTCCAGTTCTACCTGTTGCTTCCTGACCTGCATACAGATTTCTCAAGAGGCAGGTTAGGTGGTCTGGTATTCCCATCTCTTTCAGAATTTTCCACAGTTTCTTGTGATCCACACAGTCAAAGGCTCTGGCACAGTCAATAAAGCAGAAATAGATGTTTTTCAGGAACTCTCTTGCTTTTTCCATGATCCAGCAGATGTTGGTAATTTGATCTCTGGTTCCTCTGCCTTTTCTAAAACCAGCGTGAACATCAGGAAGTTCACGGTTCATGTATTGCTGAAGTCTGGCTTGGAGAATTTTGAGCATTACTTTACTAACATGTGAGATGAGTGCAATTGTGTGGTAGTTTGCGCATTCTTTGGCATTGCCTTTCTTTGGGATTGGAATAAAAACTGACCTTTTCCAGTCCTGTGGCCACTCACTGCTGAGTTTTCCAGATTTGCTGGCATATTGAGTGCAGCACTTTCACAGCATCATCTTTCAGGATTTGGAATAGCTCAACTGGAATTCCATCACCTCCACTAGCTTTGTTCATAGTGATGCTTCCTAAGGCCCACTTGACTTCACATTCCAGGATGTCTGGCTCTAGATGAGTGATCATACCATCATGATTATCCAGGTAATGAAGATCTTTTTTGTACAGTTCTTCCGTGTATTCTTGCCACCTCTTCTTAATATCTTCTGCTTCTGTTAGGTCCAGACCATTTCTGTCCTTTATCAAGACCATCTTTGCATGAAATATTCCCTTGGTATCTCTAATTTTCTTGAAGAGATCTCTAGTCTTTCCTCTTCTGTCTTTTCCTCTATTTCTTTGCATTGATCACTGAAGAAGGCTTTCTCATCTCTTTTCACTATTCTTTGGGACTCTACATTCAGATGCTTATATCTTTCCTTTTCTCATTTGCTTTTCACTTCCCTTCTTTTCACAGCTATTTGTAAGGCCTCTCCAGACAGCCATTTTGCTTTTTTGCATTTCTTTGCCATGGGGATGATCTTGAATTCTTTGCATTGATCACTGAAGAAGGCTTTCTCATCTCTTTTCACTATTCTTTGGGACTCTACATTCAGATGCTTATATCTTTCCTTTTCTCATTTGCTTTTCACTTCCCTTCTTTTCACAGCTATTTGTAAGGCCTCTCCAGACAGCCATTTTGCTTTTTTGCATTTCTTTGCCATGGGGATGATCTTGATCCCTGTCTCCTGTACAATGTCACGAACCTCATTCCATAATTCATCAGGCACTCTATCTATCAGATCTAGACCCTTAAATCTATTTCTCACTTCCACTCTATAATCATAAGGGATTTGATTTAGGTCATACCTGAATGGTCTAGTGGTTTTCCCTACTTTCTTCAATTTCAGTCTGAATTTGGCAATAAGGAGTTCATGATCTGAGCCACAGTCAGCTCCTGGTCTTGTTTTTGCCGACTGTATAGAGCTTCTCCATCTTTGGCCACAAAGAGTATAATCAGTCTGATTTCGGTGTTGACCATCTGGTGATGTCCATGTGTAGAGTCTTCTCTTGTGTTGTTGGAAGAGGGTGTTTGCTAGACCAGTGCATTTTCTTGGCAAAACTCTTTTAGTCTTTGCCCTGCTTCATTCCACATTCCAAGGCCAAATTTGTCTGTTACTCCAGGTGTTTCTTGACTCCCTACTTTTGCATTCCAGTTCCCTATAATGAAAAGGACATCTTTTTTGGGTGTTAGTTCTAAAAGGTCTTGTAGGTCTTCATAGAATTGTTCAACTTCAGCTTCTTCAGCGTTACTGGTTGGGGCATAGACTTGAATTACCGTGATATTGAATGATTTGCCTTGGAAACGAACAGAGATCATTCTGTCGTTTTTGAGATTGCATCCGAGTACTGCATTTCAGACTCTTTTGTTGACCATGATGGCTACTCCATTTCTTCTGAGGGATTCTTGTCCACAGTAGTAGATATAATAGGAACTGTCTAATCCACTGGTCAGGGCATCCCTGGTGGCTCAGCAGTATAGAATCCTCCTGCAATGCAGGAGATGCAGGTTTGATCCCTAGGTCAGGAAGATGCCCTGGAGGAGGAAATGGCAACCCATTCCAGTACTCTTGCTTTGGTAATCCCATGGACAGAGAAGCCTGGTTGGCTACAGTCCATAGGGTAGAAAAGAGTTGGACATGACTGAAGTGACTTAGCAGGCACTCAGTCCACCAGTCACATTGTATAGAAAGCAGGTGCCCAGTTACACCCACAGCTGAGTAGTATTATAATCTAGAATAAAAATTCAAGTGTTCTGCATCCTAGGTCTTTAGATGTTCAGCCTCATTTAAATGCCTTCCAGACAGATTAGAGAAGTGAAGTTTCTTCTACTGAGTTCCATTAATCTACCAAGAAAATATCTATGTTCACATATATAAAACTTCAATTTTTAAAAATAGAGACATAGATTCTTACTTCTCTCCTTTAAAGAGAACGGTAAAGATGATAAGGTGCTCAGATTCAGGTGTACAAACCAAGAAACCAAAAGATACCAGGAGACATTTGCAGATGCAAGTCCCTAGGAGGCTTGTCTCTTGTAATAAAAAGCAAGGTTCTGAGCTTCTTTTAGCAAACTAGACTCTATCTCATCTATTTTTATCCACATCTCTGTAAAAACACAAAAGACTCTATCCAGTAAATACTATGGTTACCTTAACTGCACCCACATGTTTTAAGTTACATATCACATACTTGTCAATCTGTATCATAAAATGTCCAAACCAGCTTTTGAACCAAATACATTTTACCAAACCATCATTTTCACATCCTAAGTTTCAGAGACTGTTAATAGAAGTGACAAGTACCAGCACTGTTTTTGACAGGTAACACCTTAATGCCAAACATGCTTGTCAACATAGCTGAAACATTATCATTTATCATATTATACTACCTTCAAGTTTTCAGATAACAGGTGTCCCAAACCATGGGAAATCAAGTATTTCCCTAACAGCACACTTTAAAACTTCAAGCCCAACAAACTAAGAAAATACACCAGTAACCCTTTTTCGAGTGTATTTGCAGAACAGATCTCACCTGTATCTACTTAGGAACATGCTTAGATTTTCTGCTTCACTCTTTCAGTACTTAGCCCTTATATCTTAAGGTTTTTCTTTTGTGAAATGCATGTCATACTTGGGAAAGTTACAAATGTATGATTTCTCCACTTGCTCTTGAGCAATTCAGACCTTGCTTCTTAAAAGGTAAACCTAGGGGTTGTCAGAATGTTACACAACAAGTTCATCCATGAAGAACTTTAGGGAATATGTTGGGTGGTGAGGGACCAAATGAGTAGAAAAATACAACTGGGAAGGTCCGTGTGCCTCATCTCTGCTGATTTTTGTGTGGAAATCCACAACCAGACAATCCCTTTGAAATCTGTGCTTTTAGAGACCATTGCAAGTTTTGGGAACTCAAATGTCTTGTAAGTCAAGGCATGTAACATTGATGAGTGAAGTAAATAAAGCTGTATGACAGAAAATAGAGATGAGTGGGAGCTGTGATACGCTCCACCTCAAAATATTTAAATTTTTGAAAAAACAAGTTTAAAAAACTCCAGAAGCCCATTGAGTATAATCCATGGGTTGCAAATTTAGAGTATCTGCCCTTGAGGGCAGACTGGGTTTGGGGCAGGTGGGGGAGAGAGTTACTGGCTGGAATAACTTGACAAACTTTGCATTCCAGTAAAAGTCACAAGGCCATGCTTTAAGAAGGCAAGGCAGTCCTTTTGGAGCGAGTTTTTTGAGTTTTAGGTTGCAAAATTATGTCTAATTATAAACTAACTTTAACCTTTCTCCAACTTTCCTCCAGTTCCCTCCCCAAACACCTCAACACTTGTTGGCTTGATTCAGGCTGCTTTGCCTAACATGGCCAAATACCGAGTTCTTTCTGACCACTGGCTTAATAGTTCAAACCATGGAGAGCAGATTTATAATCCGTCCAAATTTTGTGTGCAACAATAACACCAAGAAAGGAGTTCTGAGGCCCTTGTTAGTTTTGAAGGTGCTGTATTTCTAAACACTTTCAGAAAGTACCTCTTCCTGGGGGTGGTACTCTCATCCTTAATGAAAACAGTATTTAAAATGGGCTTCCATGACTCGGCTCTCAGCTGGTACTGTGTCAAAATCATGTGCTATTTGGGGCAAGTAATAATCTCTCTAAGTCAATGTCCTCATCATTTCCTCATCAAATGATGATGGCAGCTGGATTGTAGGGTTGTTATTAGCATCATGGGTTTTGATGCATAAAAAGGTTACAAAGTAAGCACTCAATAAATAGAGATGGGAATACCAGACCACCTGACCTGCCTCTTGAGAAACCTATATGCAGGTCAGGAAGCAGCAGTTAGAACTGGACATGGAACAACAGACTGGTTCCAAATAGGAAAAGGAGTACGTCAAGGCTGTATATTGTCACCCTGCTTATTTAACTTCTATGCAGAGTACATCATGAGAAATGCTGGACTGGAAGAAGCACAAGCTGGAATCAAGATTGCCGGGAGAAATATTAATAACTTAAGATATGCAGATGACACCACCCTTATGGCAGAAAGTGAAGAGGAACTAAAAAGCCTCTTGATGAAAGTGAAAGAGGAGAGTGAAAAAGTCGGCTTAGAGCTCAACATTCAGAAAACAAAGATCATGGCATCTGGTCCCATCACTTCATGGGAAATAAATGGGGAAACAGTGGAAACAGTGTCAGACTTTATATTTTTGGGCTCCAAAATCACTGCAGATGGTGACTGCAGCCATGAAATTAAAAGACACTTACTCCTTGGAGGGAAAGTTATGACCAACCTAGATAGCATATTCAAAAGCAGAGACATTACTTTGCCGACTAAGGTCCGTCTAGTCAAGGCTATGGNAACAGTGGAAACAGTGTCAGACTTTATTTTGGGGGGCTCCAAAATCACTGCAGATGGTGACTGCAGCCATGAAATTAAAAGACGCTTACTCCTTGGAAGGAAAGTTATGACCAACCTAGATAGCATATTCAAAAGCAGAGACATTACTTTGCCGACTAAGGTCCGTCTAGTCAAGGCTATGGTTTTTCCAGTGGTCATGTATGGATGTGAGAGTTGGACTGTGAAGAAAGCTGAGCGCTGAAGAATTGTTGCTTTTGAAGTGTGGTGTTGGAGAAGACTCTTGAGAGTCCCTTGGACTGCAAGGAGATCCAACCAGTCCATTCTAAAGGAGATCGGTCCTGGGTGTTCATTGGAAGGACTGATGCTAAAGCTGAAACTCCAGTACTTTGGCCACCTCATGTGAAGAGTTAACTCATTGGAAAAGACTCTGAGGCTGGGAGGGATTGGAGGCAGAAGAAGGGGACGACAGAGGATGAGATGGCTGGATGGCATCCTGACTCGATGGACGTGAATTTGAGTGAACTCTGGGAGTTGGTGATGGACAGGGAGGCCTGGCGTGCTGCGATTCATGGGGTCGCAAAGAGTCGGACACGACTGAGCGACTGAAATGAACTGAACTGAACCCTTGTTCAACTCTGCATCTCACCAGTTCATGCACTGGATCCTGCTATTCTAAACAGAGTTCAGAATTCCTCCAGTGGAATCCCGGCCTCCACCCAACCCCATTGTGACTCGGTCTAAACTCTGCCCCTTTTCAACCAAGCTTCCCTGGTGTGATGGGGGACTAATACAACGGGCTGACGGTATAAGTCAGAAGCATCAAATCCAAAAGCCACATCTGGACAGGCTCTAGATCCTAAGAGACCATGGGTAAGACAAGAAAACCTAGTTTGACAGGCACAGAATTGTGGATTGTGGTCCTGGCCAGAGTCAAAGAGCAGAGGACACTTGACTCTTTCTCATTCTCCTTATGGAACTTCAGGGCTTTACCTGGAATACTAGGTCTCTCTTCCTTCCTAAAGAAATTTGCTCAATCGCTTATTCAGTCAAGCTTCTATGTTCCTGAGCACCTATTTTGTACCAGGTCCTGTGTGAGGACTCAAAACAGTGATGAAAAGACTGACCCTTCCTTAGAGGAACTCACAGTCGAAGGAGAATACAAGTGAACAGTCCACTAGAATGCACTGTGATGTGACAAGAGTAGCACAAGAGTCATAGAAGGCAGGAGGAGAGGGACTCCTAGACAGAAGGGGAAGTCAGGGACAACTTTCTGATGGAGATGACAGTTCACTGGAGCTTTTAAATAGGATTACAAGTCCTAGAGCTGAAGGCCCCACTCCTGGGGGGTTGTGGGGGGCGACCCAGGATTGTTGACTTCAAGTTGGGATACTCTCAGCTCTCACAGAGGATGAGAAAACTTGAGTGGGAAATGCTCTGGATCTCCTCCCACATTTACTCAGCACCACCCTTGCCTTGTGATGAGACTAATTGTGAAGCCAGACAGTTTCTCATCTCAAGGGCAGCAGCCTCTGGCCAGTGCCTCCTCTCAGGGATACAGCTTAGGCTCATCTTCCTTCCCATGCCTCGTTTCTTAACCTCACAAGCCTCTATTTTTGCTCTTCACCCTACTCATGACTTCTGGCTTCCCCTTTTCTCCTGAACCTTGGGGAACCATAGGCAGCCCTTCTCAAGTTCACAGAGGGCATTAGTTCAGTAACCTCGGGAATGTGGAAGGGACATATGACAGTGCCAGCCTGAAGTGAGGGAAGCCTGCCTCCGTCCTTGTGGCACTGGGGCTGCCCCACCTCCTCGTCTTCAGGTCCCTTCACCACCACGCTCCTTAGGAGCCAATCCTCCACCACCTGCTCTGCACCTGGCCCATCATCTTCCTTTGCCATCACCTTAGACACTTCAAGGAAACCAAGCAAAAGTGGGCTGTAGCGTTGGGAGGGGAGGAAATGAGAATCCCACAGTCCCAGAGAACACAGCGAGATACATGTGCATCATCACACTGAAGCTCATTTATTATAATCTTCCTGCTCAGAAATGAAGGCTGTCTTCAGTCACCTCTGACAGGCCGACAGGGATCCTCGGGTGGGACGGGCTCTGAAGACACTCACGGGGTGATGAGAAAACCTTGAAGAAAAAGTCTAAAGGGGCAGGGAGGAGGATGTGTGGGTGTCGATAGAGACACATGGAGGGAGAGGTAAGAACACTTTGGGGGAAGCTTAGGCTATTTTTCCCTGTTACTTTCCGGTATTACTCAATCCTTCCATACCCAGGTCTCTATATTGGCTGGCGCTGCCCCCATTATCTATGGGACTGTTTCCGGATTGGGGATGAGTCCAAGTGCTTTTGCGGACACTTGCTGAGAGAGCACCAGATCATCTCAGGTGTGGAGGGTAACTGTCTTTTGTCTTCTGTTGAGATGTGTGAGCGCATGTGTGCGTGTGTTGGTTTTGGGGAGAGGTTGACATGGGAAGGCCAAGCCCAGTCAGGTGCTGGTCTAACCCTCTTCACAGACATATCTGTGCCCTGCAACATGGGCCAGTGCCGCTGCCTCATGTTCTGCTTCATCCCATCACGCCCAGAGGAGGTGGGTGAGTTCTGGCTCAAGAGACGGGCCACTTTTGACCCCAGGGCTTGGAGGGCCCAATGTCGCTGCAAACACAGCCATGAAGACCACACAGCTACTGGGTCCCATTCCTGCAGGGTCAAAGGTACCTTCTTAAGCAAGGGGGGGAGTGCAGGGGTGGGCATGGGTTGGGATAGGCTGCAAGTAGTTTGGGGATGCAGATGGGGAGCTGGGAGGAGAGACTTGGGCATGCAGTTGGTGAGGAAGATATGAGGATGTGGTCAGCCCCTCGGGAAGCCCCAGTTCCCTGCACTCTCCTTGCTGCCCCCTTGTCTTAGGCTGTTGCTGCAGCTGCTTTGAGTCTAATTTCCTCTGTGCGGCCTGTGACCGGCGCTGGGAGGAACATGAGACTTTCTTTGAGACTGAGGAGACCCGGCGGCGAGGAGGGAGGCCACACGGTGAGAGGGCAACCTGGGATCTGGGCCCACTCAACGGTCTATAATCAGCCAAGCTGAAGGCACTTCTGCCGTCGCCATCCCACCCAGGACTATTTTGCCCCTCCTTCCTGCAGCCCACACCCACACTGATTTACACCCCCAGGAGCAGACTATGTGCCTTTTGCAGAGATGCCTACCCTCCAAGAAGCCATCATCAACAACTCTGACTTTGAGGCCCTCCAGAAGCAAGGGTTTTCTGGCCATCCCAGCTCTTACCCTAGTCCCCCAGGGCTCCCTAGCCCACGTGACGTCAAGCCTGGCCCTCCATCTAAGCCCCATATCTGATCTTTTCACCTCTGCTCTTCCCTTCTCCAGGGACAGACACTGTCAACACCTGGCGCAGGCCTCTGTGAGCCTGGCCCAGATGAGCAATAAAGAGAAAACCACTGGAATCTGACTGACTCTGTATGAGGCAGATAGAGCCCAGCCTGGGGCAGACACCCTAGGACCTTGGAGTTAGCACCTCCAGGGGGGCAAGAGACAGGGTAGATCCAACCATCTGCCTCCACCACACCTACATTCAAAAGGCTATTTCTGGCATCAAGAAGAGAGAATGGCTTCAAGGAAGCCAAGGAGGGAGGGATTTCAAGAAGGACCACTGATGTCAGATATAGCTGAGGGCTCCAAGAAGATAAAGACTGAAAGTGTCCATCGGATCTACAATTAGAAAGTTTTTACTGACTTCAGAAAGTACAGTTTCAGTGGTACAGCGGAGAGAGTAACCAAACAACAGTAAATGTGAAGGCATTTCTGTAAGAAGCATAGATGAAAAGAGCAGGGAAGAAGTCAGGAGGATGTGGAATCAAGGAAGCAATTTTTAGTTAGGAAAAAAGCATTCTTTTTAGTTAGGAGAGACCAGTAGAGAAAAAGACCTTGAGGGATACAGCAGAAAAAGAGAGATGCCTAGGGAAGCCAGATCCCAAAGACAGAAGGAGAGGATGAGGTAAAGGCAGAGGTGAAGGGATTCAGTCTGGACAGGAGAAACACCACTTCCTGGGACCAGGAAGAAGGAAGGATGGGGCCCTCACTGAGTTGCAGGGTGTAGAATTCTGTGGAGTTCCCCTGTGAACGTAGGAGACAAGGTCAGTTTCTGGTGGGGGAAGAAAGGGATAAGAGTTGGGCAGGGGGAGCGGGTAGGAGACAGGAAGAGGGATAAAGGCTTGGGAAGGTTAATGAAAGGAACTGGAGAAAACCCTGATGGGTGGGTAGTTGAGGATTCAGGTATAGTTGAAAGCTGGAACCAAGTCAGGGAGGCAGAGAAGCAAAATATTTAGATTAATGGGTGGTGATGGGAAGTGTCAGGGAGGAAGAAAATAAGCCAAAAGAAGGCTTGAGGATGTGGAGGGAGCTGACCACACAAATAAGGAAAAAAAGTAAAGCCAGGATGCAATCGACAGATTTTTTTTAAAAAAGGAACAGAAGTCTCTAATGAGGCCCAGTAGCAGATGCAGTGGTAGGGATCAAAGTGCAGGAGACAGTGGCCAGAACCCACAGAGTGCTACAGCTTTCAGAGAGCAGCTACACGTGATCACAAGGGCCTGGAGCAGAGAATCCAGGGGCCAGGGGCCAGAATGGGTGAGTGTGTGGGAGTGACTAGGAAGCCCTTACATGATTCTAATGGAGAATAGCAGATTCTGACAGTAATGGGCTCTATTTAGGCCAGTCATTTTCCCTCTCAGAGCCTCTGTTTCTGGGTCTATAAAATAGGATGACCTATGTGCTACCTGTGTCTTTAAGAACCCAAAGAAATAACCAGTTTCCAAGTGTTTTGTATTCACCTACCAGTCGTGGCTGGTTTCCTCTTCCTACATCCCAGCACCTCTTATCTCTTGCCCTTCTCCACAGGCACACAGACTACTGCAGCCTCCAGGGCACAGAAAAGGCCAATGTACATTTCCACATTTAGTGAGGTCATCTATTCTTCCCAGGAAAGGAATGCAACTTTGACTGCTAGAACTCCTGGGGGAAATCGCAGGGTCAAATGTCTGCCTTCGGAAGGAGAAAAGACTCTCTAATATGGTTATTCAAAAGAAATCATTACTATCTCCAGAAGTAGAATTCCTTATTACTGGTTATTAGGAATTAGCACCACGATGACCATTAACTAAAACCAATTCAACTAGCAGTCAACAATAAAAGAATGGTAAACTCATTTAAACTCATAAACTGTGATAAACTCATTTAAAGAAGTATTAATATTATGCAGCCATTACAAAGCATTTATATAGACTATTTAATACTATGGGAAATTGTCAAAAGGATAAGATTTGTGAAAAGGATAAGAAATTGTGACAAGAATGTAATATGTAATACATATGTATTATATATTATGGAAAAGGAAATGAAAGAAAACACCAAATGTTATCCATTCCACAAATAATTCTTGAGTGTCTATATATGTCAGATCATATGCTTTAAAACAAAAAAGACACAGTGGTGACTTTTGCCCTGTATTACACATCAGACTAAAACTTACCTGGTTTGAGTATATTAGAGTGTATTAGTATTTTGTGATCCCATGTTTCTGATGTCAAAAAATATATATTCCAGCAGAAAAAAATATACTTTTAACATAGCCATAAGGCATTTTCCCTCGTCCTTCGAACCTGACTCACTGAAAATGCCAGGCACGGAGCTAACCGTATCACATACTTATTCTGAACGGGAAAGGACATTGGACACATATTCCTTTGCTTATTAGTCGTGCAACAAAGACAGGACACTCCGGCCCCGCCCGTTAAAATAAAAAGAAAGAAAGAAAAATGCAAAACCGCCCTGAAAACAAACTGCAGAACTTTTAGTCTTGGAGTGAACAAGCACATACACTGAGGAGGAATTGCCCTCAGACGAGTAAGTTAACATCTTTGAAATGGTCAAAGGGCTGAAACTGTTTCTGGGGGAAATGCTGGGTAATTATCCCGCCAGTTAAAAAAAGATCACGTCCCTATCCACCTTCAGCTCTATCCACCGGGCGTCCCCCACCCGCTTCTTTCCCCGGTACCCCTGCTTTCTAGAACTTCCGTATTAGTGTCCTGGACCCAATAAGCGCCGAGTGGCCACCTCTCCAAACCCCGCCCTCCTACTGCCCAATGAGCTTCTGGCGGCAGGTGACGGAGCACCGCCCCCTTCTTCTCAGCCCACCAATAGGGGCCCGAGCCGACTAGGCGGTGTCAATACGGTAAAAGCCCCACTAGGATGGGCCGACTTTGTGTTGAGAGCCAATTGGAGGAAAATCCCACCTCCAGGTGTCTCAGTCCTTCCAATTGAGTGAGAACTATCTCACAGCGAAAACAAGTGAGGGGACCCAATGGTCGAAGCCAATGGAGTAAAAAATTCACCCTCGAGTTGGCACAAGAAGCCAATGGGATGAAAAGATTCTGCAACAACCGTGGCGGCGGAGCCAGTGGAGTGCCGGGCCCAGGAACGCTACCCAATGGGATGACGGAGTTCGCTTCCGGCCTCGGCCGGAGCCAATGGCAGTCGCTCGCCGGCTCCCCGCCGCCCCACCTCAGCAGGCTGCGGAGCTCGAGTGCTGGCCCAGGTGGGAGGTTCCCGCGGCCGAGGAAACATGGCAGCGGCAGTGGTGCTGGCCGCCGGGCTCTGCGTGGCGCGTCGGGCGGTGGCGGTGGCAGTGGCAGGGCCTCGGGGGGTTCAGGTGAGAGGTGGCTGTGGGGCGAGGAAGGGGTCCCGCGGGCTCTGACTCTCTCCAGGGCCGGGGATTGCATTCCTTCTCGGCTCCCACTGCTAGAGCAGCCTAAGGCCTCGCGGGACCGCAGCCTGAGTGCCCGGCGGGGTACGTTGCCCCTCCCGAAGCGCAGGCTCCAGGGCTTTGCGCCGAGGTCGGACTGATGGTCCCGGTGGCCTCTCTTAAAACCTCGCCGCGGGAGAAACGAGCCGGCAGTGACCGATGCCATACACAGTCCATGGCCCCGAGGTCGACACAAGGTCACTGCACCATGTGCTGCCCTCTCTCAGCCAACCGAAGGCTTAGCCCCCACCCCCACCCCCGCAGCTCCTCAGTGCGCCCTGCAGAATTAGAGGGAGCCATTTTTCCTCCCTCCCTCCTGGGAGCGATTCTTCTCCCCGTTTACTAGAACGATTCAAGGAGTCAGATGCACCTCGCCCTTTCTCCCACAATGTGACACCTCTGACTTCAGCCTTCTCTCAGCCCCTGGGAAACTAGGACTTACCCTCAGTTCCCTGGGGCTGGGGTTGTGTGCATTCAACTCCTCCCTCCACTGATTCAGGAGACTGGCGGCAAAATTCACAGTAAGAGGTCAGGTGTGACACTCAGACGCCCTTGTGTCAAACAGGGCAGTTGTATTAAACCTCAACAAAACAAGTAAGACAGCATCAAGATCAGACAAAAAGTAATGGAAGTGGAAACTTATAAACAAAGAGATCCAAAGTAGTCTTAAGAGATGATACAAATCACCCCTTTCTTTTTGATGCTGAGAGAAGGGATTTAGCTAAGGTAATTCAATAGTCCATGGGGTCGCAAAGAGTCGAACAGGACTGAGCGACTAAACAATTTAACACACACTACTATCACGGACTCAATGGACGTGAGTCTGAGTGAACTCTGGGAGTTGGTGATGGACAGGGAGGCCTGGCGTGCTGCGATTCATGGGGTTGCAGAGTCGGACACGACTGAGTGACTGAACTGAACTGAACTAAACAAAAAAAAAAAGTAGTAAAATAGGAACCAGGATGTAAGCCTCCGGGTTCTCACTCTGCAGCCTTTCCCCTGAACAGGGATAGGTTTCCTTAGTGCTTCAAGGGCAGCACTCAATAGCACTGCTGAGACCTGCACTGTAATACTGCCTGTTATATAACCAGGCCCAGCATTATCTGGGCCTACTCCCTGCTGCTGATACTGTGAAAGTGAGGAACTCTTTTAGTGGGATCCACTAATAGGTTCTTAGAAGGGTGAAGTTAATGGCTGTCAGAGTCCAGTCTCTGCCAGCCCCACCTAAGTACATGAGAGAGGTATTGCCAACTTCCTCCTTTGAGTGTGTCTGACCCACCTGCAGGTCCGAGGAGCTGCAGGTGTGACTGATGGGAATGAAGTGGCCAAGGCCCAGCAGGCAGCTCCTGGGGGAGCAGCCCCAACCATCTTCTCCCGGATCCTGGATCGAAGCCTCCAGCTGACATCCTATATGAGGACCAGCAGGTGCGGTGCCCTTAGGACCTACCCCCCTAGGAATTTCATAAATACCATCCAGCCTGTTGAAGTAACATGGTGGTCTCTGGCCTGTCACTGCTCCCAGTGTCTCGTATTCCGGGATGTGGCCCCTCAGGCTCCTGTGCACTTTCTGGTCATTCCTAAGAAGCCCATTCCTCGGATTAGCCAGGCTGAAGAGGAAGACCAACAGGTGGGAAGGACAGGGCCAGGGTTTGGCTGGGGGAGCCCTGTATTCCTCTAGAAATTTTGCTTCCTGTAAGTGAAGCAACCTGTCTCCCTCCCCTTTCCCTGTAGCTTCTTGGACACCTTCTCCTTGTGGCCAAGAAAATAGCAAAGGCTGAGGGGCTGGGTGATGGATACCGACTTGGTGAGTGATGTTTGGCCCCTGAGCCCTTCCCTCGACTGTGAATTCTCATACGTGCCCCTCTGTGTGACCATTCTTTGACCTTCCCATGATCCTCACCCCCTAACCCAAAACTCCATTTCAGTGATCAACGATGGCAAGCTGGGTGCACAGTCTGTGTATCACCTACACATTCATGTACTTGGGGGCCGACAGCTCCAGTGGCCTCCAGGTTGAACCTACCAAATTACCAGGGACCCCATACCTGGATGTTTGGATGGGATGGGGAAAAACGGCACCCTGTGAAGCTAATAAACTCGCTCTCCCTCAATTCTGGATCCTTGTCTTAAGTATATGAAGATTTATACTACAAATAGGAAAGAAGACTGATTCAAGACTATGATCCCCCTTGACTATGGTCTGAGACGCTTAAGGAAGCCCATTCTGTAAAGGAGTATTTGCCTATATATCTCTGAGCTCAAGACTCGTGGTCTACTTGGGGCAGGCTTCTAGAAAAGTAGTGGTAGGAATTTGCCTGAATGAATAGGGAGAGACTGAATTCCAAGACTTGCTCAATTCACATGCCAAGCCACATTCTAAGGGGGATCTGTAAGGAGGACTGTCAATGTGAGGGCCTTTACTGGAAGAGAAATAATCACACCAAAAAAAAAGTGGCTACCCTTTGGCTAATCCCCATGTCTCACCATTTTGCTTTTGAGCTACTTGTCTGATGCCTCTTCATCCTTAAAAGCTTTGAAAAAATGTTCCTCCATAAATACATGAAGTAGGCTTTTGACTGACACCTCAGCCCTGTGCCTGTTCTAAAACACAAAGAACCACCTTCAGTTCAGTTCAGTTCAGTTCAGTCGCTCAGTCGGACTCTGCGACCCCATGAATCGCAGCACGCCTGCTTAGTTACGGAGGCCAGCGGAACTTTAAGAGCCAGGCTGAAGCGGAAGGGAATCCGGACGGAAGGCAGCCATTCCAAACCACAGCGGGTTTAAGACTTCCCCCCCCGCAGAGAACTTGCTAGCACCCTCAACCTCCACGTCCGCCTAGCTCTAGTTCTGCGCAGTCTCTTGGCATGATTTGCCGTCTCTATGGCAACCCGGTAGCTGGCGTCGGAAGATGGAGACCTCTGAGTCTACTGACAGATCGCAGCCGCGGTGAGAGGAACAGCTCTGGCTACAGGCGGAAGGGGACAAGGAAGTTAACAGACTTTACTGTGCTTCTGACAGCTTTGCCGCTTTCACTTTTTTTTTTCCCAGATCTTTAGACTTACAGCCCAGCTCGGACGGACTAGGGTCCAGTTCTGATCCCTTTTCTTCTTGGGATGGCCGTCATAGATCGGCCCTGGTAGCTGCAACCGCAGCAGCTTCAGCTGCTACAGCCGCCTCAACTGCCAGATCAGCTGCATTATCGACCAAGAGCCCAGCCCCCTACTCTCATGGGAGCCTGCTCACGGAGCCCTCCTCTGACAGTCTGACAGAGCGCTACACTGGACCCAGATTTACCCGCAAGATAAGCCACGGGAGACTCGGCTTTCAGCCTGTCTATATTTCCCATATTGCTCGGAATCCCTATACTACAAATGACCTTAGCTCTAGCCGTGGCCCTATTCCTGGCTCCAGTTCTGGCCCTATTCCTGGCTCCAGCTCTACCCTGGTCCTGACTCCAGCTCTGACCCTGGACCTAGCTCCAGTTCTGGTCCTGCTGGTAGCCCTGGCGGTGGCTCTGGTCCTGGTGATGGCTCTGGTCAGGGTCCTGGCGGTGGCTCTGGTCAAGGCACTGATCTTGGTCCTGCTGTTGATTCTAGGCATAACCCAGGCCATGGCCATGGCCCTAGGTTCACCTTCTCTGCTCCTGTAGGCTTCAGAAACCCCAGGGGAGATCTTATCCCTAATTATACCGGCTGCAAACACCACTGTCACTGGCAGCCGCAGAAACAATCCTGGAAATTTTTGAAAGTCTCAGAACCTGGTGCCCGAGGGCTGTGGAAATCCCCCGAAGTTGAAGGGAAGAATACGGTTCTCAGTGAAACACTGCCACGGGGCCAGTGCCTTCTCTACAACTGGGAGGAGGAGGTATTAAGTTTTGACCTGCTCCCTTTTCTTGAAGGCTGCCCCCAGTTGATGGGGGTGGGTACAAGGAAGGATATCATTGTCACTCAACTTGGGGCCTACAGAGAGCCACCAACTACCTGGATCAAGTCCCAGTCATGCAGGATGGCTCTGAGAGTTTCTTTTTCCGACACGGACACCGGGGACTGCTGACCCTGCAGCCACAGTCACCCATGTCCTCCTGCACCACCCAGAAAGACTCATACCAGCCCCCAACAAGCCGCTGTCAGCCAATTCGAGGTATGAAACATGAGAGAATGGGCAAGAACAAGTCCAGTAGAGAAAAGAATATCAGGTGGGCCTATGGTTGTCCGAGGGGTATAAGGACAAAACCCAATTCTTCCTCCTTTCCCCAACTTTGTTTCTTCTGGGACTGTTTCTTAAGCAGCCTCCTCTATTCTGTCCATTCCCTGACCTCCCCAGGGAAGCGTGAAGCCATACTGGAGATTCTCTTGCACCAACAAATCTGGTGAGAGGCTAGGTGAAGGGAAATGGGGAGGGGGCGGACAAAAGTCGGGAGAATGCCCTTGACACTCCCCAGGCCTCTGTAGTAAAGAGGTGCGGCAGAGCAGGAACCCACAAGGAAGGACTCTGAGGTCGAGTCTGTGACACACCACGACTACAAAAAGGAGCTGGTGCAGGCAGGGCCTCCTGCCCCAACAAAGGTAAGAACGCAGTCACCTCCACCCCCCACCCTTGTACAGTGGGTCCTGACAGGCAGTGGGAAAGCAGCCAGCCCAGAGGCTTAAGAGCTGAAGAGTTCTTCAGGCCAAGAGTAATGCAGTATTTCCCTCACAGCTCCACGACTACCATACAGAGCAGCCTGAAACCTTCTGGCTAGAGAGGGCACCTCAGCTACCGGTGTGTGAGAGTGACCGGCTGTTGGGAGTGGGTGAAAGGAGGGGAGGAGGCTGTTCTTTCCTGGGTTGGGGCAGAGTAGGCCCTGTCCTCATTCTGGCACTCCTCCAGGGTGTCAGTAACATCAGGACACTAGACACACCGTTCCGGAAGAACTGCAGTTTCTCCACACCTGTGCCTTTGTCTCTAGGGGAGCCATTGCCCTTTGAACCTGAGAGTTATTCCCAATAGGGAGAAATATCTTCCCTTGCCTGTCAGGGAGGGAGGCAGGGTGGTGGAGGGGGTTGAACTACTCCTGTCTAAGGGCTGAGGAGGCAAGTAGATGTGGAATATGGAATCTCCTCTCTGTAAACTGGAGAGGTGGAGAGGAAGTGAATTTGGTCTGTACTTGGTGACAGGGTTTTACATAAAAAGTGTTCTCTCTCATCCTGAGACTGCTGATTCAGTGATTCTGTGAGTTACTGTGTCCATACCCCAGAACATTTCCTTGGAGCCGCCCCTAATGCAGACTATGTCACCCATAACTGTTTTTGTTTGTTTGTTTTATATTTGGCCAAAATATTCTGGTTTAGATACAGATATTTACAGAAGGTAGGGAGGAAGGGGACCAGGCCAGAGAGGGACAGGTATATGTACAAGACTGAGCTGCAAAGGGCAAGTTTCCATATAAGGTGGGGGTTTTATGAATGTTGGTTTCCATCGCATGTGACAATGTCCACTTCTGATTGTGGAGAGGTGATGGCTACTGCCCACCCAGGTACCAGCAGCAGGGGATTGTCTGACTTGAGAAGAAGTAGGGTTTATAGGAGGCCAGCAGGTCCTTTCTGCTCTCCTAGGAGCCAGTAAGTTCGCATCTTTCCTTTTCCCTGGAATTGGGAGAGCAGAGATAATTCAGATTCTTCTGTTATTTCTTGTACCTCCCTCTCTTCCCCCACAGCCTCCACGGTCACATTGATCCTCCCTTTCCCTGACTCCCTCCCTGTGGTCTGCCATCACCTTCATCTCCACATCCCCTCGAAGCTCTAGCTGGAAGCATCCTAGCTCATCCAGGGCATCCTTGGTGGTAGAGGAGACATGAATCTTCAGGGCTGGGGCAGGACAAGAGAGATGATGGAAAGAAGAATCAAAGAAAAGGCAACCAAAGAACTGCAGTATCAGAGAGAGCTTTACCCAACCACCATCCCTCTGGAGGGTCTCAGTCTTCCCAGGGCACATGCACTAGAACCAAAATATGTCCAAGGACGGGGCAATCAGGAACTGCGATCTATCCAATTGAGAGATTTGGAGAAGCTCTGAAAAGAAGAAAAGGCCAACCCAGATGGAGGCTGAGGCTGAGGCTGAGGGTTGATGTCTCACCTTGACCATTAGACTCCATTCGGGAAGCAGTGTTCACTGTGTCTCCAAAGAGACAATAGCGGGGCATCTTCAGGCCAACGACCCCAGCACAGACGGGCCCTATGAGAAGAAACAGGTTGGAAGAGCCTGGGGAAAGTGGATACAAGGGCAGGAGGGAGAGTCAGCCCTACCTGTGTGGACCCCTATGCGTAGCCGCAGTTGGTCGTGGGGTCGGTGGCGGATGCGGAAGGAAGAAACTGCATCCAGTAACGCCAGGGCCATGCGAGCAATTTCTGGGGCATGACGCTGACCATTTCTGCCTGGGAGACCAGATACCACCATGTAGGCATCTCCAATCGTCTCTACCTGATTGAGAGGGGGATAAAAAGGTCATCTCTATCTGTATCAATGGCTGGGGAAGAGTAAGAGGAGACAAGCTGAGTACCACTATGAGTCATCCTGGCAGCCAGGAAGCTAGACATTGACTGGCAAATAAGTGCCCTGGTCCTGAGAATCTGGAGAAGCAGGCCCAGTGAAATGAGCCCTACATAGCCCAAAGTGTCAAAAGAAAGCAGGCACTTGGCTTTGTTAACTGTACTAAAGCTGTGTAAGAGAAGGTCCTGGTTTTTAGGAACTACACACAGACTTATTTAGGAACAAAGGGCCACTGTGTCTGCCACTTACTTGCACAAGGTTCAGAAAATAATTATATGGATATATAGATATTTTTTTTTAAAGCAAATGGGAAATACAAACAATTGGTAAATCTGAATAAAGGGTTTATGGGAATTCTTCATTATGGTAAATAAGAGATGGCAGAGTGAATCCAAAGGGAAGGGACAAAGTGGGTATTTATTATCTACACAATGTTAGGCACTTATTCACAATAAGTCTAATATTCCCATCATACAGATAAAACATCTGAGGCTCAAGGAGCTTCTCTTACTTGCCCAAGGCCACACAATTAGCCACAAAGTCAGATCGTTTTTTACTCCAAAGCACCATAAAGCCTACCCTAAATGACTCAATGACTTCAAGAAAAAGCTTTCACTACATAGCTTGTCCTTCATCCCAATATATCATTCTATACCCACATCCTGTATGCTTCCTCCATGTCTGGAGGAGATAAAGAGAAAAGATGGCTAGACTCTGACCATACCCTCAGGCAAAAAGTGGCAGACTAGATCTTGTGATGGTTCTGACTAGGGAAGCCTCAAGGATTCACAAGAGATTAGAATGGTATGTACAACTACAGTGCCAGAGCCTCAGTTGTCTACAAGGGACACTCCAGCACTAGAATGCTGGAGACTCAAGCAGGAAAACTGATCACGGGGCAGGTAAGGCACGTGGGGTTCGGGGAGACTGGTTTTTAAAGGAGTGTCAGTGGAAGGGCAGCCCCAGCTCTCACCTTGTAGACGTCAAAGTTGTCAATTATGCATCGAAGCACGTATACAGATCGTTAAGAAGTGTCACCACCTAAAAAGGATGGGAAAGTAGAGGCCTTAAAACTTGTGCCTGACTTTCTAAGAATTCTTAACACACGAGCTGTGGCAAGATATGGAAGCTCCAGAACAAGCTAGTCTTTCCTATTATCAAGGATCTCTATGCCCCAGTAAGCTTCCCTAGGTCCCCACCCCGTCCTTGGCCCCTAACCTGTCTCTCACCTGCATGGGGGTGCTCTCTGCCGACAAAGCTGTGAAGCCAACGATGTCACTGAAGTAAATGGTAACGCTGTCAAAGGCCTCAGCCTGTACAGTCTCTCCCCGTTTTAACTGCTCTGCCACTGAACTAGGAGGCAAGGGTACAGTCCAAGCCAGACTCAGAGAAGGGGGCAAAGGGAGAGGAAAAGAGTGTATGGCTGGAGCAAAGATGGGTTCTAACATGAAGGCTGAGCCTGGGGGAGGAGAAGGAAGGTGGCTGGGAAGTCATGACAGTCCAGAGCAAGACATAGTGGACATGTGGTGGGGGTTGGAAGAGGATCCCTGGGGCTGCAGGCCAAATGTCCTAAGATGGGACTGTTCTACCTACACTCACTGGAGTGAAGCTCTGGTAGAGCAGCATCCTAAGAAGAAGGGATAGGAGGCCAGGAAGAAGGCAGCATAGCTCATTTGGAGACAGAATGAAAAACATGGTCTAGAGCCAGAATGGGTTCATGATAGCAAGATGTGACAAAGCAGGGTTCTGAGGGTTGGGAAGGGAGTTGTCAGGAGCTGGATGAGGTAGAAAGCGACAGAGCAGATACCAAAGGAAAATTCAGGAAGGGGTCAGAAGTCTCACTGGGGTAGAATTTGGTAGAGCAGAGCCTCAGCCTTGCGTTTCTCTTCCAGGTAGGCCTGTGTGCGTTCCTCCACCAGCTTCTCCAGGTTGTTGGCATACTGCTCCATGCGCAACAGGAGGTTGTCCAATATACTGGTGCCACCTTCCCTGGGAGGAGGCCACGATATGGTACCTGCTCCAGATGGTCAAGACTCCCGGGGCTTTCTACCCAGCCCACCTACCCTCTTGGCCCCATCAGCCCCACCTCAACCACTAAGACTGATGAGGCTTCTATCCCTGGGGAGCCCCTTCCCCTTCATGCCTTCTCACTTGTTAAAGCGGCGAATGAAGCCCTTAATCTGTCCAAAGTCTGGTCGTTCAGCTGGGTCCTGGGCCCAACATCGCTCCATCAGCAAAACTAGCTCTTCATTCAGTTGGGTCCGGTCAATACTTGGCCGGAAATAAGGCCGCTGACCATTCCGGACCTTCTGGACAATCTCTGAGGGTGATCAAAGCCTTGGTTGAAGAAAAGGTCCTCCAGGTAGGGGAAGTGCTGGGCAGTAGATTGACTCTTACCTTTGGGGCTGAGATCCAGGCCCTCCAAGTAGAAAGGCCCACTGCGAAGTGCTATCTCCTGTAAGATGATCCCAAAGCTATAGACATCAGCCTTCTGCATGCCTGTGGTCGGCAGGGGGTTCCCACTGAGCAGTTCTGGGGCAGTCCACAGCTTCTCTGAAAAGAGGGAACCAGGTCCTCACAGATGGAATCCCCAAGCCCACCTGGGCTCATTCGCATAATGCTCGCCACAGTACTGCCCCTCCATCTCCCTCTCCCACCCTCCCTAAGTGGAAACAATCAGGGCCGGGGGAGGGCAATGTAGAAGTGGGTTGTGGGGAAAGGCCTCACTGGCATAGAGGGCATGGCTGTCATCAGGTTCAGCGGTTGATCGGAAGCTGGCCAGGCCATAGTCTGTGATTTTGAGCACGAAACGACTATCCACCACACAGTTGGAGGACTTGAGACTCCCATGGGATGCAATAATGCTGTTATGGAGAAAAGCCATGCCCTGCAGGATACAGATCAAGTCATAGGATTGGGTCACATCTGGCTTAGGATACCCCCTCTCCATGAGATGGGCATTAGCTAGCTGTCTAAAGATCTCAGGGCCATAAAAACAATATGCTAATTTTGGAAGGCATCCTTTGTAGTTTCCACTCAAAAAACAGGCAAAAATAGGACAGTCATCTCTTCCACGGGCTTCCCTGGTGGCTCAGATGGTAAAGAATCTGCCTACAATGCAGGAGACCTGAGTTTAATCCCTGAGTTGGGAAGATCCCCTGGAGGAGCGCATGGCAACTCACTCCTGTATTCTTGCCTGGGAAATCCCATGGACAGAGAGCCTGGCAGGCTATAGTCCATAGGGTTGCAAGAGTCCGACACAACTAAGCAACTAAACCACTACCATCTCTTCCTGGTATCTTAAGCAGTATATCAACACCTAAGCACCAGGGACAGGAGACATGCATAAGTAAAGGGACAAGGGGAGCTATCAGTTATTACCCTGGGAAGGGCGGTCTGTCTTCCGAGTAATAAAGGGAACAGAACCATGAGGGTGAACTCCAAGAATACTACACCCATGATGGCCTTAAATGCTTGGCCACTGCTCAGGAAGGCATGCTTTGAGATTCAGGTATTAAGACTACCTAGACGCACTAAGGAAGATAAGCCAGTTGGAAACTTTAACATATAATCGTAAACAGGCAGGCAGGTCAAGATGGAGGAGAAAAGAGATCTACTAGAGGGAATGTGGACCAGAGAGAAAGTAGAGAGGATGGTAAATTAGGAAAACCTAGGACTTCCCTGGTGGCATAGTGGATGGGAATCTGCCTGCCAATGCAGGGGAAACAGGTTCAATCCCTGGTACAGGAAGATCCCACATGACCCAGAGCAACTAAGCCTGTCAACCACAGCTACTGAAACCTGAGCACCCAGAGCCTGGGCCCTACAACAAGAGAAGCTACTGCAGTGAGAAGCCCATGCACTGCAATAAAGAGTAGCCCCTGCCTACGGCAACTAGAGAAAGCCCACACGCAGCAACGAAGACCTAGCACAACCAAAAATAAATAAACAATAATTTTTTTAAAAGACCCTGGAAAGTAGGAGGTAGCTGCCAAGTCAATCCAGAAGCCTGAAACTTCTGACCCCACAGGGCCAGACAGGAGAGAACCTTTGCCTGTGAAGGACTTAAGGCAGGTCCTAAGAGGAGAGAGTGATGCTTCCCCTGGGAAGTCAGTCCGGGTGGAATAGAAAAAGGATACGTGCTAACCAAAACTCCTCTAAATGTTTAGCTCTGGGCCTAAAAATTTCAAAACTCTAGTCTCTGTGTACTCTTCTTGTTTCATCTTGACATCAACAAACCTTGGGAAATCTCCAAATTTGTGAATATAGATATGATTAGACTTCTGGATTTGTTACAAATCACCTTTCTATCAAATCATTATTCTCTTAAGAGTCATGTTTTTCTTATAATTTATCATCACACCTCCAGTTGAGCACTACATCAACGTTACCTAATTTCTCTCTCATTTGATGGCAAACTTTACATTACACACAAAATTTTTTAAATAACTTCATTAGAACTAAGCAGAATAACCAAAGCCAGCTTCAGGTGTGGTATAGGTGATCCACTAGGCTAGTTCACTGACCCAGGGACTTGCTTCTAAACACTTGTGGGAGATGAAACTTTATACCTCCACAAATCCATGGACCTCTGGGTCACTTGAAAATAGCTGAAGCTTAGTATCTTAAAACGGAGAAGGCGATGGCACCCTACTCCAGTATACTCTTGCCTGGAAAATCCCATGGACGGAGGACCCTGATAGGCTGCAGTCCATGGGGTCGCTAAGAGTCGGACATAACTGAGCGACTTCACTTTCATGTTTCACTTTCATGCACTGGAGAAGGAAATAGCAACCCACTCCAGTGTTCTTGCCTGAAGAATCCCAGGGATGGGGGAGCCTGGTGGGCTGCCGTCTATGGGGTTGCACAGAGTCAGACACCACTGAAGTGACTTAGCAGCAGCAGCAGTATCTTAGAAGATACCAAATGATCAGCGTAGTTTTCCTTGGCTTCTCAGTTTTATTTAGAGAAGTAAGTAAAACTTACCTTTTTAATGTAAATGTAAACTTTACATTTACTTAGTAAAATGTTCTTTTTGAATTTCAGTTTTTCTGAACAAAAGAGCAGATATGCCAAATATTGGCTACAAGTAAATGACAGAGAAAAAATGAGGGTTAAAAAACCCAGAAGATAAGTATGTTTGGAGACCACATTCATTTTTCCCTGCTAAGAGATTTTAATATAAACTCTTGGAGGTTAAAAAAAAATAAAAGGATGATGGAGAGAGATTTGAGGTGTCTAGTGTAGAAAAACAAAAATTTGTTACGAAAACTCTCTGGCAAATAAAACTCATTCCTCCCAATTAAAAGCCCCAGATCCCTTGTTTACCCATTATTACCCAATCTTCAAAATAAGGAGAAGTGGAGAGAAAGGAATTTTTAGAAGACCAGGAAGAGAAATCCTAAGCAAAGACAGAAAAAAGGAGGCATTATTAAAGTGGATGAACTCAGGGAGTGGGGAAGACTCACCTTAACAAGGTCATTAATGAGTGAATAACGAAACATCCAGTCCAGGTTGATGCTGTCATTTTCCAGAATATCCTGGTAAGTGACATGGATAGATGATGTGACTATCCTAGCCCCACTGTCACCCACACAGTTGATGTAATTTGGGGTCTATCTCCCTTGCCCCCATAATCCCCACCTAGATCCCACACCTGTAAACTCCCACGAGGACAATACTCAGTGACAATGCAAATGTTGGGAGGGTCTATGCAGGCGCCAATGAAACGAGTGAGATGGTTAAACTGAACATCTCTCATCTAGTCAAAAGAAAAAAAGGAAGAAAAGAGAATTAAAAGAGCTAAAAATTAGATACAGAAATCTACCACTTTAGGAGAGGACCTTTCTCTTAATTGTACTCACAACTCAAAGTCATTTATAAATGACCCCCTTCCAACCAGTATTACTATTCCCTAGTCCTGTCCTTCCCCTTCCACATCCGTGTTTATCCTGGGCCCTCAACCCGTACACCATGACTTACATGTTTGAGTTCAAACAGAACCTGCCGGGTCAGCTCGATGCGCTTCTTATTCACATGTTTGATGGCCACAACATTTCCCTGAGAGTAGAAGTGAAAGGGGAAGAGGAACATTAATCTCTGAAGGAGCCCTCGGTGCTGGGAAAGACTAGAGAACTATGGGAGCACCCAGGAGCTCAGCCAGAGAGAGGAGGCTGACGAGGGGCAGAGGGTCACGGGAAGAGGTGAAAGATGAGGATGAGACAGGATGAAATGGTGGGGACCAGAATAAGCAGATGACTGTTCACCTTGAAGTGACCGGTGTTGGCAAAGATCTGGTATTTCCCATGGGCTGTCATGAGCGAGCCGTAACTGGATCCCCGCTGGGGCCAAGGGCAACATGGAGGCGGAAGGATGAAAGGAGCATTAGATGGTGGTGGTGGTGCAGGCGCTATCATTACAGGCTGATGTGCTGGGAAAGGTCCAGGGTACGAAAAGACAGGCACTCAGAGGAAAGCAGAGGAACAGCTGAGAGGAGGGCTCACCAACGACAGTGTGAGGCGACTGCCTGCACCCTTGTGGCATCGCTCTGAATTGCCGAACTGTAGCTCTTCCCAGCGGATGCGCCACAACATGCTGGCCAGCTCCTTCTCCAGCATCAGTTTTCTGTAAGGACTGCACCCCTCAGCTGACTGGCAAGCCTGATCCTACCACCCCAGAAGCCAGCTGCGGGGTGGCGGGGGCTTCCCGGCAGCTCTCGAGGCTGCAGTTGTCACACCGAGAGACAGGACAGAGAGGGAGTGAAGCACTCTCTGTGGGTCGGACAAGCCCTGTGCTTATGTAAAAACACAGAGGCTGAGATAAAGTACCTTCTTAAAATGCTGCCTGACTCTTTGCAACGCTATGGACTACAGCCCACCAGGCTCCTCTGTCCATGGAATTCTCAAGGCAAGAACAGTGGAGTGGGTAGCCACACCCTCCTCCAGGGGATTGAACCCACACCTCTTACATCTCCTGCACTAGCAGGGGGGTTCTCTACCACTAGTGTCATGGTAGCATCCATGGAAAGTTCACCTGTGCCCATAGAAGACTCCACTCAAAATCACTGATTCTGGACTAGTGTACCCAGTCTAGAACCAAAGTCGGGGAGGGGAAACAAGACCAAGGCTAAAAGCAACTGAAAGGCTAGAGACAGCGGAGTTACAGCTAAGGGAGCCTGTCAGCGGAAAGTTCAGAACTCACCGGAAAATGAGGAAGCTGGAAACACCAAACATGATGAAGGTGATTCCTGTGCCCAGCGCCACAATTGCCAGAGTTGAGAGTGGAGCTGAAGGGGAGAGGGGGGCCCTGAGAAAGAGTGTGTGTGGCCTTGGGAGCCAGAAGGGGGCGATGCTCTTAGGTGCAGGGAGCAGACCCATCTCAGGGTAGAGAGGAGGGAGTGGGTGGAGGAGCCAAGGTGAAGCAGAGCTAAGAGTCGGGGGCAGGGGGGCAGGAAGAGGAAATAAGAGAAAGGAAAGCAAAGGGAGGAAGGGCTGCTCCCAGTCCCTGCACACACCCACTTTTATCACAGGACGGGTCGTCCAGGTCAAAGGCACAGGGGGGATTGTCCAGGGGTGGGGCCCCCTTCACCCAGGGGATGGGCCGTCCTGTCCACCAAATCTGCTTCTCGGCTCCCGAGTAGTGGGCTGCAGGCTGTGAGGATGGAGAGAACGGGGCCCACAGGCCTGCTCCCACCAGCCTCCTCGCCCCATACCCAGCTACTTGGCTGCTTTTCTCTCCAACCTGCCGCTCCCCCCACCACCATTATGCAGCTCCAGGAGAGAAAGTAACTCCCTTCCTCCAGTGCCTTTGGTTCTGCCCCCATAAGAACCCTAAAAGCTGGGTTTGTGGGCCCCACCCACACTCTCTTCCCTGCCTCCTCCCCCATCACCTGAAAGTCCCCGGAAACCAGGTCTCCCATGGCCCACAGGACAAAATCGGTCTCTCGGTCATTGTTCTTGTCCATAACGACCAGTCCAGTTACACCTAAGACAGAAAGGAGCACCCCTTACTTGGAGATCTGCCCTTGGTCGCTCTCCTGTCTTCCCAAGATCTCCAGTTACCTGGCAGTCTGTCCCTGCCCCCATTCTTAGCATGTGTCCACCTCAGCCGGGTGCTCTGGCCCCAGCTAACTTTCTCTCCTGCCCCTGGTGTCTGGTTTGCCTCTGCCCACTCCACTCCTGAGCCTGATGGCAGTGCTCTGGCCCTCATCTGACCCTCTCCATTACCACGGTATCTTCGTCCTTGCATCTTCTCGACAATTCGAAGTCCATCTTCCCGGGTGCCTCCCTCCTGTATGGTCTCGTTCAGGACTTCGGCGTACAGAAGGATCCCGTCATAGAAGCAGCCAGCAATGAGGTTCATCTGGGGGTGGTAACTTCAGCAGTGCTCTCCAAAGGTCCCGCCAGGCCCCTTCTCCAGCCCCTCTCCCATCTCTGAGGTTTCCTTCTTCTCCTCCTCCTGCTTTGCTTTCTTCCCTCCTCCCATAGCTAAGGGGCCATCCCTGCCTCACTAGGGCAGAAGGGAAAAACCCAGATGGAAGCCATCAGCCCCCACAGGAGGGCTGGCTCTGTGGCCAAGGCTGTATTCTGAGTTAGGGAGAAGAGCCTTTCCTCAAAGCCTGGCCTGTCTCTCAGGGAGAGAGAGATCTGCTTACCAAGGAAGGGGCCAGATCCACACCAAAATCCTCTCGTGCTCTAATCAGAAGACGATTCTGAAATTCCTGGTACTCGGGATTCGGGGGTTCTCGGTATGTGATGACCAATACCGTCTGGACCCACAGCACATAGGAGAGTGAAAAGGATTCAAGATGGGAATTAGGGGAAGAGAGGAAGCAAAAGAGAGAAACGTGGTGAAATACACAGGATATAAAATGTACATGAGTGACCCTGAAGGCTGAGAGGATACTAAACACTATGTGTGTGTGTGTTTAATACATTTGGGAGAAGGGGTGGCACTGTTCCATACAAGATAGATAGAACCATCTGTCTGTGGATAGTTCTAGGAATGTGGAGACTAAGAAACAGATAAAGTCAACTCCATCCCCCAAATGGGCTCTTCATCTTCCTGAAGCCCTTACTATCCCTCACAGCTCCTCAGTCCCTGCCTTTCTGGGTACCTGTTATCAGCAAGGACAACCCTGAGCAACAGCTCCTCTGCCTGGTGTTAATACTGCTAATCTATCAGCAGAATGTTGGCCTGGTGCTTCCACCCAGTGAGTTAAAGAGATTTCAGGTCCTATGACAAGTGGGGGAAATACTTTGAGACAGTGATTCCATCTGTAAAAAGCCACAAGCCCATTCCTTTAACGTGTGTAGAACACCCACTATATGCAGCACTGCCCTGCATACCAGCCTAGTCCCACAAGTCATGAGTCACAAGGAAAACACACGGTCCCATGCCCACACACACCTCACAGGTAAGCCAGTGACACATGTGGTCTCAGCTGTGCACACTCCTCACTGGCCACGGCCAGCATTTCTCCGTCTTCCACGGGGGTGCCTGCTTGGCTCCCACCGCCCTCACATACTTCCCCCTTCTTGGCCTCTGCCTGTACGTCAGGCCTCCACAGTCACTAGCCCTCTGCCTTGGTCAGAAAACTGGCATGGCAACTTTGGGGAAAGACTTTAGATCAATATATTTTGTGAAATGATAGATTAAAACTAGTCATTTCTAGCAATTGTGTTAACCCGTATCTTTAATCCCTAAAGTACCATAGAGATACGAGATATATTACTTATGATCTATTCTAGATCAATTCACTCCAGGTACGAAATAGTGAAGTCAGTTTATAACACACATTCAATATATAGACTAGAGTTTGTCTACTGAGGTAATTATTCTTAGGAGTATGTGGATGCTTGAACACACATTGCTAATACTCTCCCACTGTCAGGCAGAATTAAAAAGGAGAGGAGGGGGTGGGGCTGGAAGGGTTCATTCAGGAACACTTATTCAATGAATAAAATAAAAACAGAAAGGTAGGATAGGGTTGACAATGTAAAAAGTTAGTTAAAAGACTTGAGGGACTTCCCTGGTGGTCCAGTTGTTAAGAATCCACCTGCCAATGCAAAAGATACAGGTTTGAGCCCTGCTCGAGAAGATTCCACATGCCACAGAGCAACTGAGTCCGTGCGCCACAACTATAGAGCCTAAGCTCTAGCGCCCGTGCTCCACAACAAGAGAAATCGTTGCAACGAGAGCCCACACACTGCAACAACAGTAGCCCCGACTCCCCACAACTAGAGAAAGCCCACACGCGGCAATGAAGACCCAACACAGCCAAAAATAAATAAACAAATAAAAATGTTTAAACCTTACAAAAAAAACTTGAAAAGATCAGGCTTCACACAATTTATATTTCAATACAAATGCTGATAATAGATTTCCAGTGCTTTTCAAAAAGTAATTCCCTAGGTTTATTCGCTTGCTAGACCAGCAGTTCTCAAATGTTTTTGGTCTCACAACCCTTTACTACTAGAAATTGCGGAGGACCCCAAGGAGTCCATAATTTGGATTACATCTATCAATATTTACCATAGGAGAAGTAAAAACTGACAAAGTTTTAAAGCACAAGAATACACAAGCACACCTTCTATAGCTGCCAGAGTGATGACATCATCTCACATCACGTAGCCTCTGGAAAACTCCACTGTACAATCATGGAAGAATGAGAGTGACAGAGGCAAATAACATCTTGGTATTTTTAAAATAGTTTTGACCTCATGGTCCCCATAAAAGGATTCCAGGGGCCCCCAGGATCCCAAGACCACACATTGAAAACTGCTATGCGAGACTCTTCTGCTGTGGTTACTAGCTACTAAAAAAGAGAGAGAGAAGCAGAAGAACCTCCAAAGAATTGCTGTTCTTGCTCAGGGGCTAGAGAGAAGGTAAAGGTAGGTCTCTGTGTCCCATCTCATAGGGGACCCCAGGTGGAAAAGGAAAAAGCAAAGGCTGCCAAAAATGAGTGCAGCAGTGATGGAAGCTAGAAGGGCACCCAGGAAATGTGAAAGGGCAGCAGACACCTGGCTCAGCCTGCGGGCCCACCCACACCTAACACTGATCAATGGACAGAATGGCAGTCTCCAGAAGAGATGCTGCCCCACACAGCCCTTGGTTTACTGCTAACTTCCATTCTCGATGCTAGAGTCCTCTCTCTGTAACCATCTCATGCTGGTCACCTAGGTGGTGGCTTCTGCCTGGGTTTCTGGTCCAGTCTGTCCATGTTCTAAAATGTCCAGACAGAGGCTCTGGGTCCTTAGAGCTAAGTCATTTGCTAAGCTCCACCGTACCTACTTATTTTTCCCTCTGCTGGCTGATCATCTCAGTTTATAGTATCTGCCAGCTCTACTCCTCTCTAGAAGAATTCCTGACTCTGTCCCTCTCTTCCCAACACACACCTTGATTTAACTCAGTAAACATGTGCTGGGCACATGGACTACAGAGTAGGCATGATCCCTGCCCTCTAGGTTTAATGAAGTTTAATGAGGTTTAAGGGCTTCCCTGGTGGCTCAGGGCTTCCCTGGTGGCTCAGAGGTTAAAGCGTCTGCCTGGAATGCAGGAGACCTGGGTTCAATCCCTGAGTCAGGAAGATCCCCTGGAGAAGGAAATGGCAGCCCACTCCAGTACGCTTCCTTGGAGAATCCCATGGGGGAGGAGCCTGGTGGGCTACAGTCCATGGGGTCGCAAAGAGTCGGACACGACTGAGCAACTTCACTCACTCACTCACTCAATGAGGTTTAAAAATCATAGCAATATACTTAACTTTAGGGTCTTCTCCCCCACTCTAGCTAGTATCCAGCACAAGCCGGGACCTTTTCCTTGGGCACGACACCCGCCTGGAAAGCCGTGGATATCTGTATCAGGGGCTCCTCGCCTCTGCTGCCGCCTTCTCCAGGTTAGTCTGGTCCGGGACCACAGTGGGCCAGGTATGTCTGGGGTGTGGCCTCTCTGCTCTTTCATCTTTGTCTGAAACTGACCACACAACCTCCCTAACCCCCTGCCTGGCTTCAGGATCAGAAAAGGCTAAGAAGAGCTTTGACAGAGGATACCCCATTACCCTCTCTCCCCGACTCACCACCTTGATTTTCCCGTTGGCATGTTCCTGACTGCCCCTTCTCTTATACTGTAGCAAAACCTCCCTCTTTGCTTTTCTGTCTGAATAATGCCTACAGTGAGTGGGAGAGCTGAGAATTAATTTATAGTCGGCCCTTGAGCAAAATGGGTATGAACTACACAGGTCCACTATAATGCGGCTTTTTTTTCCAGTAAACACAGACCACGGTACAGTATGATCCATGGTCGGCTGAATCCACAGGTATGGAACTTCTGATGGGGAGGCCCAACTGTAAAGTGATGCTCAGATTTTTGACTGCATGGAGGGGTGGGTGTCCCCACTTCCCACAGTGTCCAAAGATCAATTGTCTGTAACTAATTGTTGGTGGATTATATCTTTCCTTCTCTATCCTAAGTGCTGGGACCTCTTGCCTGATAGGAATTCTACCACAAGAGAAAGGGATGTTCCCTCAACAAAGAAAATGTGGCCCAGAAGGCTGTGAAGTCTTCCCATATGGGAGGGTCAGGGAGACCTTCCTTGACCATGGTAGCTAAAGCACAATTCCCTTGTTACTCTCTTCTCAAACCATTCCATTCTTTTTTTTTTTTAAGTATCATACCACATCACAATTTGTTCTATACTAGTATTATTGCTTATTTGTTTATGTTGGTCTACTCTACTGAATGTGGACTCCAAAAAGGCAGGGACTATATCTGTCATGTTCTTTGCTGTATGCTAGTACCTAGCACAGTGACTGGGACGTAACATGTGCTCAATAAACTCGAATAGAATGAGTCAGTCTTCAAGTGACTCAAACATTGACTGAATAGTAAGTTCCAGAGGAGACAAAGTTAGGCACAAGAGTGGGAAATCCAGTCCAGCCTGAGGATTCAGGGATTGTTTCTAGAAGGGAAGATAACTGATCTGAGTCCTAAAGAGTGCCTTATTCAGACAGATAATAGGTGAGAAGGTCATATTAGGCAAAAGTTACAGCATCAACAAAACCTGTCCTGTCACTGCCTGTGTTCACGTGTGACAGTCACAGACTCATACTCAGGAATGCAAACAGATATGTCATTCACAGTCAGACACAACCAAAATCAAAATCACAGCCACAGCCACAGGGAGCTCAACCCAGTACTCAGTGACAACCTAGAGGGGTGAGCTGAGGAGGGAGATGGGAGGGGGTCTCAGGAGGGAGGGGACATATGTTGCTTGTGGCTGATTCCTATTGATGTGTGGCAGAAACCAACACAAATCTCATAAGCAACCATCCTCCAATTAAAAAAAAAAAACTCATGTAAAACCTCACTTACTGGAGAAGGTGGACAAACAAGTCCAGCACTTATACATACCTACTTGGAGTCAAACAATCTAAGGGTTGAAAGGACCTTACGGTTATCCCATATGCCACCTCAAATCCTTTTGGGAAAAGGAGGGATATGCACAAATATGTTAAAAAAAAATACTTATGCACACAAATCAGTGAAAAATTGGTGGGAGAAGGGAGCAATTCATGGGTATGATTTTAAGAGGCAGAGATTTGGGGTGAAGGGAGGAAGAGCACTGTGAACAGAAGGAGCAGAGAGCGGAAAGATGGGAGGCAGCACTTGGTCACGGATTTGAGAGAGGTCTAGCCGCTGACATACTCAGCAGTACTGGAAAGTTAGATTTTTAAAGTGGGTTGAGAACAGACTGTAGAAAATCTTAAAGGTCAGGATAAGGAGTCAGGACTTTATTCAGTAGGAAGGTGAAGTCGCTCAGTCGTGTCCGACTCTTTGCGACCCCATGGACTGTAACCTACTAGGCTTCTCAGTCCATGGGATTCTCCAGGCAAGAATACTGGAGTGGATTGCCATTTCCTTCTCCAGAGGATCTTCCCAACCCAGGGATCGAACCCTGGTCTCCTGCATTGGAGGCAGACGCTTTAACCTCTGAGCCACCAGGGAAGCCCCTAATCAGTCATTTAAAGTTTTGAGCAGAGACGTGAACAGAGTCATGTCATTTCTCTCTACAAGCTGTTTCTCACATCCATTTCCTTTCATTCCTGCTATCATCACCACCCCCTGGAGAAGGAAATGGCAACTCACTCCAGTATTCTTGCCTGGAAAACCCTGTGGACAGAGGAACCTGGCGGGCTGCAGTGCATGGGGTTGCAAAGAGTCAAACACAAATGAGCACACACACGTCACTATCGCAGTTCAAGCCCATACCTCTAGGCCTCATTCTAGCCCTTACATACAGGTGGCCTCACTGCCTCCAGTCTTCTCCTCTTCTAATCCAACCTGAATTCTGTCAGTATACTTCTCATCACAAAAAACAAACAAACCTCGAAAACTCGGCCATTCAAGTCCAAGCACCTCAGTCTCAGGTTCAGGGCCCTTCTTAAGCTGAGGCTACCCCTGCAACCTTATTTCTTATAATCTGCCCCAAGTGAACCACTCTTTCTTGTCAGGTCAGTTTACCTTGGACCCCCAAACAGGTCCATTCCTGTCCTTTTCTCTTAGCCGCTTGGATCCTCTTTCCCACTCTGACTAGGAAAACAACATCTGTCTTTAAAGTCACAATAGAGTCTTGCCTCCTTTATAAAAGCCTTCCCTAAACCCAGCCCACAGTGACTCTCTCCTCTGAACCACTCACGTTCTTAGCATCTCTTCCAGGACCCATAATCACATCCTATCTCATACTTATATCTAACTGTACTGCAATCATGCCTCACCCCTTCAGAAAGGGTGGAAGCCCTCCCAGGGGTGGGACTAAATCTTCTGAACTTTTCTCCCTGACGGTATATCTACCATTGGTATTTAGGAAAGCCAGCCATTCCAGGATCTTAAGAAGTGGCCTTGGCAGACTCACTGAGAAAGAGCCACAAAGGTGAGACGAGGCTAGAAAATCCTTTATCCATTTCACTTCTATAGTTTACAATTCTGGCCCTATTGCTGGGGCTTATGTGGGGTCTTGTGGGAGAAAGAGAATCCCCCAAAAGTTCCTCTCCCCCTTCCTTCAACTTTGGTTCAACTTTGGTTCAAATGATACCTGAAATGCTTCTCTGAGGGCCTGGGCCTGTTCCCGGGTGCGATTATCCTGCCAGGGCCGGCCCATGGAGCGTGTGGGGCCCGCACGGAGGCTCTCCCCAAAGACATCCAGGTAAAAGAAGACGTAATCCCCGTTGGTCAGGTTCTCCCTCTGGGCCTGCAGCAGGATCTCATGCAGCATCTCCAGAGGGCCACAAATGTACACAACTGGGGCAGGTACAAACAGAGGGGCCCCTGAGAGAGGGGCCAGGACCCTGAACAGCCCCCTTTCTGACCGTCTGCATTTCCACACTTAGCAAGGAATAGAGGCCCTAACCTATCAACCACCCACCAGATGTCCCCCATCCCTCCCCTTGGGAGTCTATGTCATAAGTACCCTGGAGCCATAAGGACCATCTGGCAGAAGTGAGAGCCTCACTCCACACTCCAAAGGAAGGGAGCTATCCCTCTAGCCCCTCCCCTTCTCAGAGCCCTGCCTTCTGCTCCCCACCCAGACCTCCTTACTCCCCAACTCTGCCCTGCCTCTCCCTAGGCTCAAAGGCACTGATTGCTCAGAATTTCTCTCAGTGTGAGCTTTACCTGTCTTTCCCCACCAAATCTGCTGTACCTCAAAGCCCATTAACAGAGTCCTCACTCTTCTTATGCCTCCAAGGGGTCTTGGCAGCCCAGTCTGAGAAGTCTCTGCTCACAGACAGGCACACATTTTGGAGTGACCATCAACTATATTCACTACTCCAGGGCACTCACATTGCTCTCCAGATTCAATGTCCCCCAACCCCACACTCTCCCTGACCCAAGCTTCACCCTCCACGCTATCTTATTCCTTGTTCACATCTACCTGTGAGAGGCCACCAGCAGCACCGCCCCCCCCCCCAGTACAATGCCTCAGGCCTCTCCCAGGGGCTCCATCCACGTCTGCTTCTTGATCACAACCACCACCATCAGCTCCTCAACACCCGTCTATATCTACAGCCTCCCAGTGCCGAGCCTCAGGGACACCGCGACCCTCCTCCCCTAGCCCTAACACAGCCCGGGCCACACTCACTGCGCCCGTTGGCCCGGATGAAGTGGGTGGCCTGCTCAGGGCCCCCCGGCTCACGGGCATACACCTGGTGCTGTACACTGAGGTTGCTGCCCTGCAGGGCCTCAAAGACGCCCTCGATGGTGAAGTAGTGAGGCCGGTCATCTGTGCGAGCATCCAGATACAGCAAGGCAGCACGGGCAGTCCAATTGAAGTGCCCGTGGAGCGTCACTACAAACTCACCCAGCTTGGGAGCAGAGGGGCCAGTGCGCACCAGGGTTCGGTAATGCTCACTCTTAGCCGAAAAACCAGAGGCCACAGCACCCGCGGTCAGCAGGGGAAGGCGCCAGTGTGAGGCAAAGCGAGCCACAGAGGCAGCGGGGTACACGCAACCCGGGCCCAACAGAAGGTCGGGGTCATGGTACAACTTGAGATCCACAGCGCGCAGAGGGGCCAGGTACTCGGAGCAGGCGCCGTCCAGCTCAGAGCTGACGAAGCGGAGGTCCACGGGCAGCGCCCGGCCCAGCGCCTCCACGGCAAGGGCCACAGCGGGGCCCACCCGTGGCCATGCCCAGGCATAGCTCAGGTTGTGTTCGGGCAGCACCACCGCCAGCGTCAGATTGCGCGCCCCGGGAGGACGCACCCCACCTGCCAGGGCTGCCACCACCAGCAGGAGAGATGGCAGTGCCATGGGGAGAAAGCGGCGGCCCCACCGCCCCCAGAACCCAGGGCCAGGCGGGCCTACAGGGGAGACACCAGCACCACCCAGCCTGGAACCAGGGGAAGACCGCCAGAAGAGAAGTGATGATGAGCCAGGAGGGCTGGGACACAGGAGAGGGACAGGGATGTGCAGAT
>SJXQ01000549.1:196977-233485 GCA_006408695.1 Aepyceros melampus | reverse complement strand
GTTCCGGGCGTCCCCTCACTTTGAGGCCTGCCCGGTCTCCTCAAGGCCCCCCGGGCCACCCCAGCTCGCGCTGTCCATCTCACTCCCAGGAGCCGGGGCCTCTCTACGCGGCCCTCACACATCCCGCTCTTCTTAGGGTCTCCTTTCTCAATTTCCCCGAGTCCCTCAGACACTCCAGTCTCAGGAAGAAGTCTGGAACCCCCATGTATTTGGTTTCCTCACTTGTCCTCCACCTAGCGAGCCACACCACCCTTCTCACTGCCGCGAACTCTCTCTCCCCTTCACCAGCAAAACATGCTTGCTCCCTGAAGAACAGGCCCCTCCAGCACCTAGGTGTCCCAAGGACCGATCTTTCCCGAGTCCTTACGAAGTCCATGAGTCTCCCTTTTCCTTAAGACTCAACTCTCCAATCTCTCTCTTCATGGTCCTACGCCCCGTCTGTGCCCTCCCGGGTCCTCAGAGGCCACCACAGCCCACTGGGCTTCCATCACACCATCTGCTCCTGAGCAAGACCCCAGAACAGCCTCTTCTCTTTGTCTCCCTTCACGGCCCAGGCTCACACCGGAGAAAAGCTCAGGGACTGACTCAGCAGAACATTTCCAGCAGTGGAAGCCCACTGTGTCCACTTTGGGTTCCACCCTCCCTCCTAAGCATCCAGCCTAGAAGGCTCACCCCAGACACCCCAGATCTGGAGGAGCTGATCTGATTGCAAGGACCAGCTTGGGAGGGATGAAATCATGGTTGCTGGGAGGAACTGCCATGGGACCTTAGGGAGTTTTCCTCAAATTGTCATTAAGGAGATGCACATCAACCCATTTTCCTCCCCCCTGCCAAGAGCCACAGTGCATCTCCTGCTTCAGGCCACTTCTCCAGCAATCACAATTCCAAGAAGCTGAGAGCTCCCGGAGTAGAGCGAGAAGGGTGGGTGTGCAGGGAGAGGAGGGGCCTAGTTTCTCTGAGGTGGAGGCGACACCTAGTGGTTTGGAGAGGGAACTAAAGGACAATGCCATTTTATTCTCAGGACAATATTTCTTTATTGAACACTGTCTGCCTTGCACAAGCTATGGGGGTGAATGCACAAAGCTGAATGATACAGGCTTACCTTTGAGGAGCATTCATTTGGAATCCCTTGGGCTCAGAGGCCAAAGGCAAGCCCCCCCAACAACCTCTTTTGCCCTCAAGCCAGTAGAAATGGAAACCTTTGGATAGCTCTTTAAACCAGATATGTAACTCCAGTTCCAGGTCCTGACACTGTTAGTGCAAAGAAATTTCATCCTATCTGAGCAAGGAAAAGAAGGATAGACCAAACAAAAGGGTAATGGGACCACCTGAAAAAGACATGACTCTAGCTTCACATACAATCAACCAAATACTTTTCAAGCAACTATACACATTTTAATCAGAGAAGCAAATCCAAATGACACAATCTCTGCCAGAATCACAGAATTTCAGTGCTAGGAGGAATCTTATAAATATATTGTTCACTCCTGTCATTTAAAGATAATTGAAAACTGAGTCTCTGAGAGGGAAGTACCATAGCTTCCTCTCCTGCCCCTCTCCCCCAACTCTACATGGTTTTTTAAAAAATTTTCTGCTCAGGGTCTTAGCTGAGGCACATAGGATCTTCCATCTTCCTTGCAGTATGTGGGGTCTTTAGTTGCAGCATGCGAACTCTTAGCATGGCATATGGGATCTAGTTCCCCAACTAGTGGAGAAGGAAATGGCAACCCACTCCAGTATTCTTGCCTGGAGAATCCCATGGACAGAGGAGTCTGGTGGGCTATAGTCCAAGGGGTTGCAAAGAGTCGGATATGACTGAGTGACCAACACTATACTACACTACACTCCCTGACTACGGATTGAACCTGGACCCCCTGCATGGGGAGCATGGAGTCTTAGCCAAAGGACCACCAGGGAAGTCCCCTATGTGGCTTCTTAATAGCAGATCAGACACTAGAATACAGGTTTCCTGGTCTCTAAGGTGGGCTCTGTACAGATATTTGCTGACTCATGGAACTTACCATGTGAAGCTGTGCTTAGAGGGGCTGCTGCTACTGCTGCTAAGTCGCTTCAGTCGTGTCCAACTCTGTGCGACCCCTTATGCCATGCTGAGTTCGCATGCTGCAACTAAAGACCCCACATACTGCAAGGAAGATGGAAGATCCTGTGTGCCCTGACCCCAGGGGCAGCCCACCAGGCTCCCCCGTCTCTGGGATTCTCCAGGCAAGAACAGTGGAGTGGGTTGCCATTTCCTTCTCCTGGCCACCAAAGACCCAAAAGAGTCTCTCTAGAACACCTGCAGACCCAAGTGAGGAAGGATCAGACACCACTGTTGTCCAGAATCTTCAGACGAGTTCAAATACATGATATATCATTTCAAGCATCTTGCCCCTTCCCTCTTCCTTCCAGCTTGCCACTAAGACTAGAAAGTGGGAAGGGCAGGGAAATAAAGTCAACTGCTTAATGCTGTTTCTTATTTCTTTATTTTTATTTTTATTTATTTATTTATTTTTTGGTTGCTTTGGGTCTTACTCGCAGCATGCAAGATCTTTGCTGCATCATGAGGGACCTTGCCTTGCAGCGCATGGACTCTCTAGTTGTGGCATGCAGGCTCAGTAGTTGCAGAGCACTGGCTTAGTGGCTCTGTAGCATGTGAGGTCTTCGTTCCCTGACTAGGGATCCAACCCACATCCCCTGCATTGCAAGGCTGTTTCTTAACTGCTGGACCACCAGGGAAGTCCACAATGCTGTTTCTAATTAACACCCAGTGAAAAATTTTTGGTTTTTGTTTTTTCATTTGCAGGAAGAGGCCAAAAATGTTAGATAAAGGAGAACTTTGATTATCTACATATTCTAATCATCTAATTATGTCCTCCCTGATATGGGCAATAAGATTTTGACTATTTGGTGGCCATACTGCTACTCATACAAAGCCTTGGAAGCCTGAAGTTCCTACTGACCTGAGCAGCACCCAGCTAGGAGTCAACTTTCTCTCTGGAGGGTTGGTAATGCCTCATACTACTTCGCAGACACCCTCTATAATTTCTTCTGGGACAGGGCCAGCCAAACAACTCATATCTGATCCAGAACTAAACTGTGGAGCATCAAATTAGCTAACTACTAAGGAAATGGCAACCCACTCCAGTATTCTTCCCTGGGAAATCCAATGGACAGAGAAACCTGGTGGATTAAAGTCCATGAGGTCGCAGAGTCGGACATGACTTAGCAACTAAACAACAGAAGCTACGATAGCTTCCAAGTTGCTCTGTTCCTTAGTACAAAGAAATCCTGAGGCCTGTCACACTGGCCAAAAGAGCCTCAAGACCCTTGCTGAGTTCTGAAACCAACATGGGATTCGGGCTCATGACAATCTCCATGTTAAGCCTTGATGCCCCAAACAGACTCCCAGTTTAGTACTGAACTTGTAACTTACCTGATTTCACAGCTAACTCTGGACCCTCAAGCTTGCTGTACACCAGATTGTGCCTCCAAGCCCATAGGATTCCAGAGAAACAAAACACCTTGCCATCTTTTCTCTGCTTAACCAACCTCACTTGTAGAAAAATGCTTTGACTTATACGTGCTTGTCACCTACATACAAGATAGGTCCAAGAGAACTTGCTGAGGACAGACAGCAATTATGGAAAGTAAGATAAAATAAGACAGAAAAGATATATTTTCAAATGCAGCATTTTGGTGAGGGAGAGGAGAAGGCAGTATAAAAAAAGAAACATAGTGGAAATTCTCTTGCAGTCCAATGGCTGGGACTCTGCACTTTCATTGCAAGAGTGTGGGTTCAATCCCTGGTCTGGGAACAAAGATCCCACAAGATCCCACAAGCCTTGTGGTTGCAGCCAAAAACCAAAAAAAAGAAAAACATAATAGTGAAACATATTAAAGGCAAAAAAGACCTCACTATAATTCTACATTATTTCTTTCTTACAGCCCCAGTGAGGGAAAGAGACAATCTGGAAAACAAGTCAAACCCTCATTTTTGCTCATGTGGCCTACTCCCATTCCCCTCCTGACTTCCCTCCCCTTCCATACAGCATGGTTTTAGACTTTGAGGTCACCTTCTCATCATATGTATATTCTCAAAGAGCTGCTATTATTGTTTAAAGGGTCAAAGGTTTTTACTTTGAATTTACACACAGTTTTCTAAGTTAAAATGTTTTAAAATATTTTCAAATCAAACCCTGGCTTCTAACTTACCTATCAGGATATGTATCCTAAACACTGAAATGGTACATACTGTGAGGGTCACAAACACAAGTTTTGTGAAAAGATGGTGCAGAAGAGTAGTTTTTTCCATGGAAAATGCTTCATGGAGAGCCAGTGATTTCCTAAGAAGTCATTTAAGAATTGTCAGGAGAAGCCACCAGGCACTTTTATCTCTGTGATGATTCAAGCTCCAACTGAACCCATTTTTCACCCATCTGCTCCCTCCAATCCTAGACTAGCACCTCTGTGGGTGGCCAAGAAGGTCCCAGTGGTTCCCATTGCTCTTCTACACTTGGCCTGCTCCCCCAGGTTCATATACTGCTTCCCTATGTTCCTATTTCCACTCGTCACCACTGTTACTAGCCTCAGTAATGACTTATCACTCCTTGGGAGTATCTGATGCCATAAAGTCTTAAATATTTTCAATTACATTTCTTTCTCCACTATACTTAAAATTCTATTTTCTTCACAAAATCTTTCACTGAGAAAAAGTGGCATGTGTCCCCTCACTTTTTAAGTCCCGCTCAATTTACATATATCTCACATAAAAAGAAGCAAAGGAAACACAATCTTCTAGATCTAAACAACAGCTTCTACAGAATGGAAACATATTAATTTCTATTTTAATCTTCTGCTATGCTTGGGATTTTTCTGAAGAAGCCAAAGACTGGAAGAGGAAGAGAAATCTGAAGCAAAGTTTGACAAAACTGTACTCTTTTTGTGTGGTTGAATTATGTCATAGAAAATAAAGAGTAGTTATCGTAGCAATGTAGGATTGGCTGGCAGACAGACTGAAAGCAAGAAAAGTTAAGGGAACGCACCTGGTACATACTGTGAGGGTCACAAACACAAGTTTTGTGAAAGGATGGTGCAGAAGAATGGTTTTTTTATGGAGAGCCAGTGATTTCCTAAGAAGCCATTTAAGAATTGTCAGGAGAAGCCACCATACACGTTTATCTCTGATTCTCCATGGAAGCTGTGCTTTGCAAAGTGTTGTCTTTAGCAGCAAAATCCTGACTTCAAACACAAGTTTAAATATAAAATGGAAAAGAAGCCCAGATACTCCAGGTGAAATAGCAGACTCCTTATCCTCTGCCCTAGTGCTCTCTCAGACAGAGCTCCTAGGCCCTGAACCTCTGGGCAGAAGCTTCCAAACAGGGAGAGGACAGAAGGATGTTCCACGGGCTATGTCTGTACAGATGGTTTCAAGGGAACTCATTTCCAGATCCTCGTCTTCCATATGTACTGTTTCCAAAAATTCACCTGCCAGAGAATGAACTTGTGTTCACACAGTCCTTCCCCAACTTGACAAAGGTCTGTCCCTCACCCCACCAGACTTCACTATGATGAGTTGTTCTAGAGTGTAAATACACCCAACAAACAGATATGTAAATGAACACTTTGGTCTAGGGAGACATTTAAAGGCTAGTTAGTGCCTTAAACTACTGGGGCTTCTTGTCTTCCTCACCAGATACAAACTTCTATTATGGATAAAACCTGGCATTGGAAATGGGGTGTTAAGCCTATTCTTGGATTTCCTACAGTTGGCATAGCCAAAGGAAAATACATTAGTGACATACTTTTTTTAAAAAAGTAACCAGAGTACACATTTGGGTTTTACCATCTATAAATTATACCTCAATAACCTGACTTTAAAAAAAAAATAAAAAATGTAATTGGAAAGTTTTATGGGCCACCAAAAAATTCAGATACACTGAAAAATATCTATGGATAAAAAGTTCAGTAACTTATTTTGTATTTGGCATGCATTATTCCATAAGATAGTTAAAATCTACTTCATCAAATCATCATGAAATATTTTTTATGATTACAATCAGTCCTAAACTTATGAAGTGATTAGTATCTTCTGTCTCCTATTAACTTGAATAGTAAATGTTAGATTTCAGTGTAAGCTGTGTGAGGAGGTTATTGCTATTTTAGGGAGCTCGTGAGCAAAACATCTGAGCTCTGTGGCTTCAGACAATACTTTGGAAACCAATGGCTACCAATGATAGTGGCTCTTGATCCTATCAGACCTGTCTCCCTTCTTCTAGTAAACATTTTAAATAATAGCACCCTTACTATCCTAGAATGGAATACATAAGTGATCTATACACATAATTTCAAAACACCAATACAACACCCTAAATCTAATACAAAAGAGAAATAAAAAACAATAGCTTATAATGAAATATAGAATACTTACTGAAACACTCAGTTTCTTGTACCTAATTGTATGGAATGAGTAAGTTAGGGTTTAAAAGAAATAAGATCAGAAGCCATATCTGAAAAATACACTAGATTATACACCAATATTGAATTAGTAACAATAGCCCAGATTCAAAGTTATGCTGAACTCAGGACATTTGACATCAAAAACATATTGCTAGTGTTGAAGTACAAAGATTAACAGGATAAAAGTCCTTCTCAGACTTTGCTAGTGGTCTGGTGGTTAAGACTCCAGGCTTCTACTGCAGGGGGCAAATGTTTGATCCCCGGTCGGGAACTAAGATCCCACATGCTGTGCGGTGTGGCAAAAAATAAATAAATAAAAGTACTTCTCTCATAAAATATATGACCTAGTGGGAAAAGCAGATATCTACTTTAAAACAATATATTTTTAACTATGCAGAACTATTCTCACATAGTAGAGTCTAGCATCTGTGGCCCCTAACTACTGAAATGCCAGCAACACTCACCTTCATCACATCACAATGAAAAATGACCCACAAATATCCATAGCACCCCTCCCAGGGCAGTACCATGGCTATGAAGAACCATCATCTACAGGATAGAGAACAAGCAGGTTAGCCCATCAGGACCTGCCTCCTGCCTTTCTCTCCAGCCTCCTCTGCTGCCAAGTCTGCCTTCCCAACACACAGAACCGTCTGCTGTTCCCTAAGTGGACACAGTCCATGTAGTCCATACCCACTTTTTTCCATTAACCTGAAATGTCTTGTCTTCTTTTGCTTTCTGACCACTATTCTTCTTTGAGACCTTTCAGCCCACTTTTAATAACCCTTAATACATTGTTTTTAAAGCAAGTTGTTACCTTCTACTCTACCCCACTAATCTGTGCATTCCACAAGGGAAAGAATTCCTTCATGTTTAACCTTTGTACCTCAACACTGGCAATAAATTTAAGACATCAAATAAATGTTCTCTCAATGAATAAACAAGAGTACAGATGAAGGAATTCATTTTACAGGAAAAGAATTATTTCCTCTTAGACTACAGGGGAGGATGGGACAGTGGATTCAGGGATGGGTTTAGTGATAGATCAATGTAACTGTTGGTTGAACACTGAACTCAGATGGGTATAAACACTCCCACCCACCCCATAAGAGTGTTTCTCTGTGCCTTGGCATGTCTCACAACAGCACAAACAGATTCCACGTCTCTCTGCTCCCTTTTAGTTAAGTGAAAGCTTGGTCCAACCCAACTCATTTAAACTCCAGTCTCAGATCCAACATAGAAATCATGTCCTTCCCTCTTCCAGCCCAACCTGAGCCATGGCTGAAGGACCCTGAAGTGGAGAGCCTATTCCCTCCTATGGCTTCTCCACCTCTTCTTCTACTTCTCTAGAAGATTCTCTAGAAGGGAGTCTAGTTTCTAGGTAATTGTTACTGCAAACCACTGTTGGCTGTGGATGACAGGCCAGCCCAGCCTGTTGTTTGACAGACATCAAAATGCCACATCTCTTATGGCACTTGTGAGACCTCTCTACTGAGTTGTGCCCCAGTGTAGACCATCCTGCCCCTTTAACCCTCTTAGCCTCTGTCCAGCAGGGAGCCTCTTGCATGGACTACCAGCAGAATGGCTCAAGTCCAGCTATCTTCCTTCATGTCCCCAGAACCAAAAGAAACTCACATGCCCATGCTAAGACAAACAGAAGGAATGCAGGCTATTCTACTGCTAAGCCCCTTCTCTGTCTTTCCACACTTAATTGCCTTTCTCTTAGATAAATGCAGAGCTAAATAAGTCCATTGTCCAAACAGAGAGTCTAGCCAGGGAAACAGAAATTAGTCTCTTTCTGTAGACTCTCTTTGATACCCTCCTGCTTGGTTTGGGGGGCAGAGGGGGGAGGTATTGGCTGCTCAGCTCATGACTCCCTCCCTTGAGTCATTGTACACCTCACACAGAGCGGAAACGAGGTGAGGTGATGAGGTGATGAGGGATGGGTGGGGTTAGTCCTTGGAGGAACCAGGACCAGTTTGGCTACCTTGAGAGGGTGGCTGACCTAGGCCATTTGCAGCTCTCTCCAGAATGTGTGATGCTTAGTATTTCTTTGTCCTCATTTTTAGACCAGGGCAATAGGAACTCAATATCTTCTACAGAATGCTGAAGTGAAGGAAAAGTTATACGGAATAAAGAGCTCAACTGCATTCCAAAATGAAGATGCAAAGCTATCTTCTGAGTGAGGGAAAGAACTGGGAGTTGAAGGTTTAGGCAGAATAAAGAAAGAAGACAGAGATAGGCTGGGGGCAGAACACTGAATGAAAGCCATGGACAACTTCTCTCTTCACCCCCACCCTCCCCAAAAAGGCACATATACATATTACACACAAACTTTTGCATGATCATTTTGGGGATGCATGGACCCAGGATCTTCTGAAACCCTTGAAAGCCAAAGGACCCCAGATTAACAAGTCTTAAGCTAAGAGAAAGCAGTCAGGAAGAGACAGTTCACTGTTGTCTATGTAGGACGAAGGAGTGGTATCTGTACAAATAAAGCAAATCCTGGAAGGTCAGATATTTAGGGACGGGCATACACTCAGAAGCAGTCTGTGCTAGATGTCAGTTTTCTAAATGAAATGTTTAGTCCAAACTATTCTGGTTGCTTAACACTATTTAACTTATTTTTCAGTATCATGCCATGATATCCTCTTACGTGCAGATTTTTTTTTCAATTATATTGGTACTACAGTACTACACAGTTGGTTGAAACCACAGATGAGGAACCACACATGGAGGGCCACTATATAGTTATGCGTGAATTTTAGACTGCCTGCAGAGTTGCAGCCCAAAAGCCCTGCATTATCCAAGGGTCAACAGTACATATATACATATTTGGATGAGAATAGGGCTCTAAAAACAACAAGTGTGCTATATATGACTGTACAGACTCTATGAGAGTATATGAGACAGTCATTGTCCTCAAACACCTGCTAGATCTGAGAGAGAAAGATGGAGCAGTAATGTGATGCCAGTCTCTCCCACCAAACAGCAGCTGAGAACATGACCCACCAACTACTGAGAGCAACCAGACTGTCTATCAAAAAGAGCAAGAAGATGGTCCACCATCTGTGATTCAGAAGAAAACAAGAGAACCCTGGTGTTTTTCTTTCAAACCTAAACTTTATGGTAATCTGACAGAGGACAAATAAATGGATTCCAGGATCCCCAGATTAAAACCTACTCACAATGAAAATAAATGTAAAAGTGTGTTGTAAGTTGTATAGCATGGTATACATGTTCATTATTATGGTAATCGTTATGGATATTTCTTACCCAAAGAAGAGGAACTAGACCCCAGCATCAGCAGTTTGAGGTCATATTCTGGAAAGGTGAGATCTTTGAAAAGAATGAGTCTGCTTGTTTTCATAACAAATGTGCAAAGGTTTTCAAAATTTTCATCTCATTGAAAAGCCTAAGAAAAGGAGCCAGTCAATGATAATGTGACCAGGAGTTAGAAACTCTAGTTTAAATTTGGTTCAATATAACAAATATTTTATTGAGGGGTCTTCAGAGGACACAAAAATAAGTCAGAATATAGCTCCCTGCCTGACCTCCCCTACCCCGCCAAGGACTGTGCTAACTAGGAAGGACAAACATCAGTTGGTGTGGCGAAGTGCTGACATGCTCCTTCCTGCCCTACTCACCCCTTTGTCCTTGGTCTATTTCTTATCAGATACACGCCACTCCCTCTTCAGCAAGTCTGGCACTCACAGACTGAGCCCTTGGCTCCTGGAGTCCCTGCTGAATCCCGTCAACGAAGGCACTGGCAGAACAGAACTGAGTAGGAAGTGAGAGATGGAGAGTATTTCCTTCCCTTCTCCTTCCACCTTGGCCAGCATCTCCTGAAGAAGCTGTGTGTTCCCTGTGGGTGCCGCTGCCCTCAGGTAGGCGCTCCCGAGTTCCAGCTTCTAACTCATCCTTGTTCCCCCAGCCTAGGGATGACAGAAGATTCCTGCTGTTGCTAATCTCTGGCTTGCCTTGCCATCCCTTGAATAACTTCCCAGGTCTTCCTTCACTTGTATAGCTAGTTCTCTGGATGAAATTCCCTCTAATTTAAACACTTACAGTAGTTTCTGTTATCCTGGCTGAACATGACATGTGGCAGCTAAACCAAAAGTAAACTGACTACTATTGAGAGCAAAGACCCTGATTTCAACATTGCTAAATTCAAAGCTCACTGCTATTGGTGTGGGTCCAGACTGAATTACACAGAGGAATGAAGAGACAGAATTGATTTTCCTCTTCTCCCAAAAGAACACACAAGAGTAACAGAGAGAAAGAATTGGGGGAAAGAGATAGGAAGAAGCATTATGGACTTACTATTTCCCTGTCCTCAGGATAATTTGGGGAAGAGGCTGCTGACAAGGATAAGGAATATCTCCCCCACTCCTAAAATTCTGATAAATTAAAGAGAATGGACCTGCACACAGCTACCTTAGGGTCTTTAGAAACCCTAAACACTAAAATTTAGATTATGGTATTCCAACCTGCCAAAAAATCAATGAAAATAAAGTCAATCCTTTATACTTATGATACAACACAATGTAAGTGTAAATATTAAGTACAATAAATTTGACTTTTTCCCATAGTAACTACTTGCACATTTATTTATATATACATATATATCTCAAAATCTTTTCCTCCAAATCTATTTGGGGGCCCTGCTTTGTCCTAAGCACACACCTAGTCAGCCCACTGGATCATCCAGTGATGGGCCTGGGCAGCCTGCCTTGTCCAGAGCTCCAGTGGCCAGCCTCTCAGGGATGCTGCATGTATTATTATGGGGTGCAGGGTGCTGGAGGCCAAGTGCCCTGAGGACCCAGGAGTGTAGAGAATTCTTAAATTCATATGTGCCTGGGAAAACTGAAGGCTTTAGAAGGGAAAGTGAGCTGGAGCACTAACCCTAGGAGTCTCTGAAAGAGCAAGAGGATGCACAGGACTCACCGGCTGGTGGTGAGGTACACAGTGGATGTGTCTCCAAGACGTTATCTATGCACCCTCCATCAAACCACCACTGGCCATCATCTTCTTAGAATCAGCTATGGGTGCTCAGCCATAAAAAAGAATGAAATAATGCCATTTGCAGCAACATGGATGGACCCAGAGACTGTCATACTGAATGAAGTAGGTCAGACATAGAAAGACACATATCATATAATATTGCTTATATGAGAAATCTAAAAAAAATTGTACACATGAACTACTTACAAAACAGAAATAGAGTCACAGATGAAGAAAACAAAGTCATGGTTACCAGGAGGGGAAAGGAGGGAGGAGGGATAACTTGGGAGATTGGGATTGACATATATACAATACTATCAATATAATAGTATAATATAATACATTAATATATAAAGTATGTAACTAATAATGACTTATGGTATAACACAAAGAACTCTTCTCAATACGCTGTAATGAACTAAATGGGAAAAGAATCTAAAAAAGAGTAGATACAAGTGTAACTGGTCCACTTTGCTCTATACCTGAAACTAACACAACACTGTAAATGAACTATACTCCTATAAAAAATTTAAAAAGTATACTATACTCAAATATTAAAATCCACACAGCCCACTAAACACCGTTTCAGAGATGTGTGATATCAAAATTGTTCACCATACATCATTACATGAAAACAGAAAGTTGAAAAATGTATGGAATGAGCCCAGTTTCATTAAACTTGCACACATATACATACCTAGTAGAAACCTGAGATGAATGAATCAAAATGTTAAGGATGACTATTCTGGGGAGATACTATGTTATAAAAAAAAAAAAAAAGGTATCATAGGGATGAAAGGATACAAAAGATATTCTTTGAATGTCACTGAACTATGTCTGTAGTTTGCATTTAACCAATACACCAGTCAAAATTGATGGAGTTTTTAATTTACAAGTTAACCAGGAGATTTATTTATAAAGACATATGACTTGGGACTTCCCTTGGGGTGCAGCGGTCAAGACTCCAAGCTCTCAAAGCAGGGAGCCTGGGTTTGATCCCTGGTCAGGAAACTAGATCTCACACGCCACAACTAAAGATCCCGCATGCCACAACTAAGACCTGGCACAGCCAATAAATAAGTAAAAATAACCTTTTTAAAAAAAGACATATTACTTTAAGACACTTTCTGCCTCTTTTATACAACCCCACCACAGTCAGTATGCAGCTCAATAAAATCTTGTTGAATGGAACTGAATCATCTAGTGTAAAATTGTTACAGATGGTTGAGATGAGAAAGAGCCCAGTGAAGTTCATACTTTACAGATGACAGTGAGTTCCTCCATTCTACTTCAAACACGCCTGGCACCATCTGTCAGCATCACCTTCTTGTTAAATCTCTTACCATGGCTTCCATCGCAGCTCATCCTCCCAGTCATCCTTCTGTTTCAGTGTCCACTGATCACCCACTGTGGTGGCGATCCTCTTCCTCCTTGGAACTGTGCTCTTCTCATCCATACTACCTGCATGCTCTAGCCTGCCGCTTTCTGGATTCTTCTTCCCATAAATCATTTCCTTGGTGAGTTCATCCACAGTCATAGCATTATCTATCACCTCAATTTCAGGTGGAACATGACCTTGTTTCCCTGGGTGTGCACTAGTGTGCTGTCATTGTTACATATACAAGGCATTTTGATATTGCACAACACTGATGATTAGAATTTTACAGTATAACTCACCAAGGAAAAGACTGTTTGGAGGATCTGAAGAAGAGTTGTTGGTATCAACAGCTGTAAACTCCTTCCTGCATGCCATAAAGTAAACCAAATAACAATACACAAATAAAAAAGTCAGCAAAGCATGTGTTTAAAACTCTCAGGTTAATGGTTCATACTTTGTTTGGAGAAGGAAGAAACTAAGTAAATGAAACAATTAGCCAACAAAAGATTTTTTAAAGGCCTTAGATTCTGTATTTATAAAACTCACTTATATGGACAAAGTATATATTTTTATTAATCATAACTCTGGTTTTTATTTTTCTGATGGCTGGTCCTAGTTGGCTGACCACACTACTCTTATGGATTCAGCTTCAAAACAAATCTCCTTAACTGTCTCTGTCCCCTTCCAACCAGATTTCTTCCCTTAAGATTCTATATAGAAATTGCAAGCCACCACTGGGCTTATAGATTCATTATTTAGACCCAGAGTATGTAGATCATAGGTCCTGAAATAAGCTAAGGGTTACAGGCATCCCTCAGACCTAGTGCATGGAACATAGAGATTATAGACTTTTGGAATAGGAGAGTGGCAATTTGGGGCCAATTCCTGAATAATCCTGGCAGGAAAGAAAGCACATGATAGAAAGCGCCACAGAATACTACTACACAGGAAAAGTCATCAAAAGCCTTCAGGCCATGAGTAACACTGAGCCCACCTAACCTTACCCCTAAACCGGTTAGAAAAAGCAGAACAACACCCCCCACAAAGATCAGAGCAGAACTAAATGAAAAAAGAAATGAATACTGGGCCCAGATACTAATCCAGAATAATAGATATAAAAGCCAAGTTTCACTGAAAGGTAGAACCACTTTAACATAATAAATATGTTTCAGTCAAGCAAAACAGAAGAGAAGGAGATGACTGAGAATAGAACTATCAAGGCCCAGAGCCACCAGCACCCCCAGAGAGGGTAAAGGAAACATCTCCATTACCTAGGCCCATAAAACTTGGCTGTGCTCTGCGGTGACTGCTCATTAGGGGTGCATAAGGAGGTACCTTCCAGGGCTGGCCAGCCAAGCAGAGGGGTTATGAGAAATATGCATATATGTACACACTGCTACATTTAAGACAGATTACCAACAGTACCTACTGTACTCCTTTTCCTATTTGGAACCAGGCTGTATATTGTCACCTGCTTATTTAACTTATATGCAGAGTACATCATGAGAAATGCTGGACTGGAAGAAACACAAGCTGGAATCAAGATTGCTGGGAGAAATATCAATAATCTCAGATATGCAAATGACACCACCCTTATGGCAGAAAGTGAGGAGGAGCTAAAAAGCCTCTTGTTGAAAGTGAAAGAGGAGAGTGGAAAAGTTGGCTTAAAGCTCAACATTCAGAAAACGAAGATCATGGCATCTGGCCCCATCACTTCATGGGAAATAGATGGGGAAACAGTAGAAACAGTGTCAGACTTTGTTTTTTTGGGCTCCAAAATCACTGCAGATGGTGACTGCAGCCATGAAATTAAAAGGCGCTTACTCCTTGGAAGAAAAGTTATGACCAACCTAGATAGTATATTCAAAAGCAGAGACATTACTTTGCCGACTAAGGTCCGTCTAGTCAAGGCTATGGTTTTTCCTGTGGTCATGTATGGATGTGAGAGTTGGACTGTGAAGAAGGTTGGACTGGAAGAAACACAAGCTGGAATCAAGATTGCTGGGAGAAATATCAATAATCTCAGATATGCAGATGACACCACCCTTATGGCAGAAAGTGAGGAGGAGCTAAAAAGCCTCTTGTTGAAAGTGAAAGAGGAGAGTGGAAAAGTTGGCTTGAAGCTCAACATTCAGAAAACGAAGATCATGGCATCTGGCCCCATCACTTCATGGGAAATAGATGGGGAAACAGTAGAAACAGTGTCAGACTTTGTTTTTTTGGGCTCCAAAATCACTGCAGATGGTGACTGCAGCCATGAAATTAAAAGGCGCTTACTCCTTGGAAGAAAAGTTATGACCAACCTAGATAGTATATTCAAAAGCAGAGACATTACTTTGCCGACTAAGGTCCGTCTAGTCAAGGCTATGGTTTTTCCTGTGGTCATGTATGGATGTGAGAGTTGGACTGTGAAGAAGGCTGAGCGCCGAAGAATTGATGCTTTTGAACTGTGGTGTTGGAGAAGACTCTTGAGAGTCCCTTGGACTGCAAGGAGATCCAACCAGTCCATTCTGAAGGAGATCAACCCTGGGATTTCTTTGGAAGGAATGATGCTAAAACTGAAGCTCCAGTACTTTGGGCACCTTATGCGAAGAGTTGACTCATTGGAAAAGACCCTGATGCTGGGAGGGATTGGGGGCAGGAGGAGAAAGGGACGACCGAGGATGAGATGGCTGGATGGCATCACAGACTCAATGGACGTGAGTCTGAGTGAACTCCGGGAGTTGGTGATGGACAGGGAGGCCTGGCGTACTGCGATTCATGGGGTCGCAAAGAGTCGGACACGACTGCGCGACTGAACTGAACTGAACTGAACCTACTGTACAGCACAGGGACCTCTGCTCAGTATTAATAACCTAATGAGAAAAGAATTTGGAAAAGGATACATGTATGTGTATAACTGAATGCTATACACTTGAAACTAATACACCATTGTTAGTCAACTATACTCCAAAATAAAATACATTTTTTTTAAAAAAGAGAAGTATGTATATATGGAGGCTACTTCTCAGAAAGGGCAAGCGAGCTAAACTAAATTAAAGATCAAGAACCAAGGCGAGGGCTTCACTGGTGCCTCAGTGGTAAAGAATCTGCCTGTCCATGCAGGAGACTCAGGTTTGATCCCAGATCTGGGAAGATCCCAATGTCACAGAGCAAGCAAGCCCGTGTGCAAAATAAATTAAAAAAATTATTTTTTTTAAAAAGAATCAAGGGGAACCAACTGGGCATCAGATCAGAGTAGTGAAGACAGAGAAAAAAATGAGAATAGAATTCTAGAAGTGATAAGAATGCAACAAAATCTGTGGGAGGTCTCAGGTCCATAGACGGGGATTCACTCTGATTCTTCTGAACTTCTCACCAGGTTAAAGGCAGAGCCTTGAGAGGCACACATCTGTGTGGGAATGATTTCCTTCTTCTGAGTCCCTGCTATCTCCCAGAGCCCAGGTTTCTTCAGATTTGACAGGCAGAAGGCTGCCAGGTCACTAAGGTAGCCAAGGAGCTCCAGCTGTGCCCTTCTGGTCCTCTGTAGGCCACCTACCACATCAGACGTTATAGGTAGCCTCAGCACCATTACAAGTCCAGCCAAATGCTAACACGTCTCTAGAGTCAACTATAATATAATAGCACACCTTCTGTGACACCACACTGCGAGCTTCTTCCAACTGACAGGCAGTTCTCTCCCAGTTTCTAACTGACTCTTCCTTCTCTTGGGTCGATTAGTGTTTCCTGAGGCTCTACTCTAGATTTTCTCCACCCAACCCTCTGTCTACAATTATATCTATACTCATAACTCCAATGACCATTTCTACATGTTAAGGATGAATCACCAGTCCATTTCTGCCAGATCTAAACTAACATATCCAGTTGTCTGCTGGATCTCTTCGCTTGATGGCCTTGCAAGCACTTTGATGTCCAAAACCTGCTATGATTTCTTCACCAGATATCTTCCCACCACAGTGTTCTTTTACTTATTAAATGATACTACCATCTACTTACACGTTCAAACCAAAAACCTGAGTCATCATTGAATTCTCTACTTCCCTTACTTTCCACATCCATGTCTTGCTGGATATACCCTCAAATATGTCCTCAGATCCATCCACTTCTCCATTGCTTCTACCCTATAGAGTCCAAACCACCATCATCTTTAACATGGACTGATGTACAGCCCCTCAACTTGTCTCCCAGCATCTAGTGTTGATCCTCTCCAGTCCTCTGTGTGTAAAACAGCCAAAATGCAGCGCTGGCAATGCCATTCCTCTTCGCAGAAAAAGGATGAGCTGCAAACACCCGCTCATGGATTTCACTGTGCACCGTGACCTGACCCCTGCCTGCCTCTTGAGCCTCCTCTCAATATCGCATCCCTCCCCTCCCCGTCTGGACTCCAGATGCACTGAACTTCTTTCATTCCTTTCATGTCTGTTACCTTTGCACACACTGTTCCCTCTTCCTGAAGCATTCTTCCCACCTCTCACCTGATCACCTCAGAATCTCTCCTAAGATCACAGAGTGAACATCACTGCTTCCTTTGTAGACAAGATGCCTCCCCCGAAAAATGTGTATTCCAGTAATGTTCTGTGCTTCCTTATAATGTTTTCCAAACCTAATGTTGCTCAAACTTTATTATAGTTACTTGTGCTTATTCCCTTATTCCTTACTAAAGGTTATATCCTCAGTGCCTAGCATGCTGTATGGCATAAAAGACTCAGTTAATATTAGAATAAATGAGAAAATGAGTCAGTGACAAAATCTAAGTAATTTGGATATGACTCCTCAAAAAATGGGCTCCTCAAGGTGAGTCAGATCAGATAAAAGGTAGATGCCAGTGGAAATAGCAGGTCACAGGCATCTGTCCTCCCGTGTCTGACCAGGCTAGGTGAGTGGATGTGCTCCAGCTGCATGGTTCTTCCTTGGAGATGAGTGACCAGTGCTGAGTCACTGGTGGTGCTGAGGCACGTGCACATGGGTAGGCACCTGAGCACACAGAGCATCCATCCTAACCTACCTCAGGTGGGCTCAATCAGCCCCTCTCGGAAACATGCACACAGGCCCGCATCATTCCACAATCAGTCCCACACTGCTCAGGCTTCCCTGGTGGCTCAGTGCTAAAGAATCCACCTGCCAATGCGGGAGACATGGGTTTGATTGGGAAGATCCCCTGGAGCAGATAATGGCACTCCACCCCATATTCTTGCCTGGTGGGTTTGCAAAAGAGTCAAACATGACTTAGCGACTGAACAATAACAAAGATATTGCTGAGACTCTCTTGAATGAAAATATCTCCATCTCTCACACAGCTGCCTCTCCCTGCTTCTCTAACCAGTGATGGATCTGGATGTTAGATGGGAAGGGGACTTCGTAGCAGCAGGATAGAGTTGAACTCCTTGAGCAGGTGATCCTCTGGCTTCCTACATCTCTAGGACAATGTTCCTTTGCCCCTGTTTGCTGCATATTCTGCTGGCTGGTGCAACTCTTGGGTCATTCTGAGCCTAGAAATAGCCTGAGTAGCACCTGTTGGCAGACCAAATTGCATTGTCTTTCCCAGCACTATCTTCCTGAGCCTGGTTGTAAAAGCCTATCACACTTCTCAGATGCTTGTATTGTATGCAACAGGAACTGTTCAGTCTCTGTACCAAGGGCTTCCCTGTTCCACTTGGAGATGACCCACATCTTAACCTCCAGGGTCAAACATTTTCACTGAGCTTCTCTCCACTTAATGTCTACAATTTTCCCCTTATTATCCAGTTCCAGTCCTACTGGGCTGTGTCCAGGCTCAGTAAGAATGAGGGCCACGATGGTCTAGACATCTGCTATTGATAGATGAAGGCAACTGATGATACACATGGTATGTGTGCTGGTCCTTAATCTCTTCTTTCTCAAATCCTTTAATCCAAATTACTCAACCTTCCTTATTGATATCTGCCAAATTCCTACTTATCTCTCAGGTCTAATTCAAGGTTTGTTTCTTCTTTAAAGGTCAGCCTAAGCCACTGGTCACATATGGTTGTGAGACCTGGACCGTAAAGAAGGCTGAGCGCCAAAGAATTGATGCTTTTGAACTTTGGTGCTGGAGAAGACTCCTGAGAGTCCCTTGGACAACAAGAAGATCAAACCAGTCAATCTTAAGGGAAATCAACACTGCACACTCATTGGAAGGACTGATGCTGAAGCTACAGTGTTTTGGTCACCTGATGTGAACAGCCAGCTCTTGGAAAAGTCCCTGATGCTGGGAAAGATTGAAGGCAGAAGGAGAAGGGGGTGTCAGAGGATGCAATGGCTGGATGGCATCACTGACGCAATGGACATGAACTTGGGCAAACTTCGGGAGATGGTGAGGGACAGGGAGGCCTGGTGTGCTACAGTCCATGGAGTTGCAAAGAATCAGACATGACTATGTGACTAAACAACAACAAGCCAGAGTGATCTCATTCTGCTCTGAATTAGTACCACTTCCTCTCTGGTTATCTAATGTTAGCACTAGTTTATAAATGTTCATAGTAAGCGGTAATTATTACTGATGTTTGCAGTGGCTTGAACTATGGTGGAATAATTAACACAAATATATTATGACTAGTTTTAAAGGACATGTGAATGGTTAGTTATAGAAGATATCTGGCTCTCTGGCTATCAGGAAAGAGATTGAGGAGTTATTTGAAGATGCAATTACTGAGCTCTTTTGGCAAAGACATCAGAAGTAGGACTGGAGACAAAGATACTCCTCTTGGAGTTCAGCTTAAACCAAGGAGGAGAACGTTAAGTGCAGTCACTGTGCCTTAGTAGTAACAGGAGCTTGAGCCCACTTATGCTTTTCCATCCAGTACTACTACACTGCTTCCTGCGTTGCATTGCAGCAGGGTGTACGCAGCCTGAGATTCCCTTTTCTCTACAGATCAGTGACCCTTTGTGGAAAGAGGTTCTTGCTCAAGCATATAATAAGTATATTGCCAAGGATCTAATACTTGAATAATCAGAGATAGAGGCAGTAATGTTTTCTTGACTGTCATGCACACAGTGGCTACTCACTAAAACACAGCCTCTCCCATTAATACGTGAACTCTGTGGAACAAAGATGTTGTCTAGTGTGTTTGCTAATGTATCTCTAGTGCCTGATTCACACAGCAGGTGATGATACATATTTTACTAGTGAATAGTTAGTACACAATATTAGACGAAGACAAGACACAGAAGAAAAGTTTAATAATTCTGTTCTAGAGTATATCAGTTTTTGAGGAGGTCTTTATTTTAGATCCTTCCTTTCCTACTGCATCTGCTGTGCAGTGAAGACAAAGTTAAGAAGGGACCAAAATGGATCATAAACATAAACAAACCCAAATGTGAAAGTTAAAACTATAAAACTTCTAGATATAGAGGAAAACACAGGAGAAAATCTTTGTGACTTTGGTATAAACAAAAAATTTTTGTGCAGGGCACAAAAAAGACTAACTAGAAAAGGAAAAAGTAAGAAATTAGACTTCATCAAAAATTTAAACTTCTGGTCTTCAAAAGATACCATAAAAAAAAAAAAGGCAGGTCACTAACATGGGCAAATACTTTCAATTCATATACTCACAGAAGACTTGTATCCAAACTATTTTAAAACCTTTATAATAAAAAGAATATATAAATAACTCTTACAATGCAATAACAAGAAGCCAAACATTCCAATTCTTTAAATAGGCAAAAGATTTAAAAAGACTTCACCAAATTTAAGATAGGTGGCAACTAAGCACATGAAAAGATGTTCAGTATCATTAGTCATTGAAAAAATACAAACTAAAACCACAATGAGATACCACTACACACCTACTAAAACAATTTTTTTTAACTGACAATACCAAGTGCTGACGGAGATGCAGAAACCTGGAATTTTCACAGAATGCTGGTAACTATAAAATCATATAGCCACTTTGGAGAAATTTGGCAGTCAAGTTAAACATTCACTTACCACAGGACCTAAGATTTCACTCCAAGTTGTCTGTCCAAGGAAAGTACATACATATCCACAAAGACTTGTATGGAAATGTTCAAAACTGGAAGGTGGAAACAAATGTCCATCAATAGGTGAATGGATAAACCGTGGTATATTCAACAATGAAATACTACCCCACAACAGAAGGGATGAACTATTGATATACACAGAAACATGGATGGATATCAAAAACATAATGCTGAGTTAAAGAAGCCATACACGGGATACACACCATATGATTCCATTTATATGAAGCTCTACAGTAGGCAAAACTGATCTACAGGAAATCTGATCATTGGATGTCTGGGGTTGGATAGAGAGAGACGATTGCAATGGGCAAAGGGAGATTTGGGGAGGGTGACAGAAATGTTCTACATATTGACTGCAGAGATGATTACACAGATGTAGATACCTGTCAAAACTCACTGATTACACATTTAAAATGGGTTCATCTTGTTTGAATTTTTCACAGATGTGTATTACTTCTGTAATTTAAAAAGATTTGTTGTTCTTTTAAAACTCTTCTAACTGGTCAGGCTTGGTTAGTGAGAGAAGCAGGTTTTTAAGATGCTTATATAAAAGGGATTATCGTGAGTAATTATATGAAGAGACTATAATCACTGAAAGTTGGCTATGAGCCACTAGATATTACTAGCATGTTTTTCTCACAAAGTTAACAATACTTTTGTCAAACTCACCTGATAGACAATTTTTAAAAATTTAAGCAAAAAAATAAAATTAAAAAAAAAATAAAATGGGTGCATCTTTTATGTAAATTATATTTCAATAAAGTTGAAAAAATAATTATTTTACAACAGTTAAGGAGTTAAGTCTTTTTTGTTATCAATAGTGGCTGGCCAACAAGTCATTCCAAAAGTTAATCAGTCCATTGTGCTGCTGCTGCTGCTGCTAAGTTGCTTCAGTCGTGTCCGACTCTGTGCGACCCCATAGACGGTAGCCCACCAGGCTCCCCCGTCCCTGAGATTCTCCAGGCAAGAACACTGGAGTGGGTTGCCATTTCCTTCTCCAATGCATGAAAGTGAGAAGTAAAAGTGAAGTCGCTCAGTCGTGTCCGACTCTTAGCGACCCCATGGACTGCAGCCCACCGGTCTCCTCCATCCATGGGATTTTCCAGGCAAGAGTACTGGAGTGGATTGCCATTTCCCTCTCCACAGTCCATTGTAGGATAAGAGTATCCTTGATCCTCTGAAACATACCAGAGGAACAGATTCTCTTACCAGCAGAAAATCAAGGAATTTGCTTTGCAATTCACAGAAGTTAGAGTGTGAATTTGTATACCCTCTTTGATTAACTGGAGTTAATTTTCAAAAAGTCAGGCCTGAGCTATGTGAAAGTGAAAGTGAAAGTGAAAGTCGCTCAGTCATATGCACCTCTTTGCGATTCCCTGGACTATACAGTCCATGGAATTCTCAGGCCAGAATACTGGAGTGTAGCCTTTCCCTTCTCCAAGGGGTCTTCCCAATCCAGGGATCGAACCCAGGTCTCCTGCATTGTGGGCAGATTCTTTACCATCTGAGCCACCAGGGAAGCCCATGTTAAAAAGTGAAGAAAGGTATTTTTTATCAGGTTAATGCTTCAAAAGTAAAGAATCCCCATTGTGAGAAAAAATACTTCTGGCATATACTGATTGGCGTCTGGACCTTGCAAAGAGGGCAACACACACACATGGCAGGCAGATGGACAGAAATGCCTCCCAGAGCACACTCTATGTGGCACACAGTGGAAGAATAGCTGCTCCATCAGAGGAGCAGGTTGTTAGAATAGCCAGAGGGATAAGATTTTTATTTGTAATTGGGCTCACAAATGTTTGTTATGATCTTTTTTTTTCTTTTTCTTTAAACTGTCACTGAAAAGGCTTTCTCTGCAAGCACAGAAAGGGAAGAAAGCAAAGTAAATCTGCTAACTTCCCTCTGCACCTGCCTTACCTTACTCTTCTCCTTTCCCCCATCCCCTAACTCACTACCCCTCCACTAGTAAAGGTTAAAACCACACCAGGGGGCTTGGTTGAACCTAAAGAAAAGGAAGTCCTAGGATCTGGATGTATTGATAAATAAGAAGTGCGGGAGGGTGACTGAATTCACCAAACTCCTGTCATTTCTAGTTCCAGCATCTTGCTGCTGCTGCTGCTGCTAAGTCACTTCAGTCGTGTCTGACCCTGTGTGACCCCAAGACAGCAGCCCACCAGGCTCCCCCGTCCCTGGGATTCTCCAGGCAAGAACACTGGAATGGGTTGCCATTTCCTTCTCCAATGCATGGAAGTGAAAAGTGACAGTGAAGTTGCTCAGTCGTGCCCAACTCTTAGTGACCCATGGACTGCAGCCCACCAGGCTCCTCTGTCCATGGGATTTTCCAGGCAAGAGTACTGGAGTGGGGTGCCATTGCATAATAGTACACTAATGTCCTGTCCAGCAATTAACTCTTCTGCTCTGTACAAAGCCCTGTTGGGAGAATAAAATTAAATGTCCGTCCTCCCTTGACAGAAACCAAGTGATATCCTAGGGACTCCTTCCCCTAGACACTTTCTCTCTCTATCCTGATAGAGCCATAGATGGCCCTTGACTTAAGCTTGGCCAATCAAATAATCTTATGAAACTTTATTTCTTTCCAAGAGTAATACAAGAAGCAAAGACATGGCTTGCAGTAGAGCCAGGAAGAAACCAAGCAGTTTCTTTCTCTTGTCAGTTCCAAGCCTCATTCCTTAGGTTTCCCGTCCATCCTGTGAGGCTTTCCTCCAAGGAGAAATACATATTTTAAGTTTCCCACTTCCCTCCTCTACCCCTCATCCTTTTTTAATCCCCCCCACCATCAGAGTTAATGTCTGTTACCAGTTGGGTGGTGGTGTTGTTTTTCCAATTTCTATATATCCCTTTTTTGTTTTAAAAAAATGCATGTATGTGTCATATAAATTGGATTATATTATACATGTTGTTACACAACATGCTTTTCCTGGGCTGTGATCTTCTATTTTCTTTGTATCATCTCATCATTTCTGATTAAAGATGTACACAAAAATCTTACCAAAGTTGGAGTCTATGGATAGGGTGGGACTCAGTTAATCTATTACATAGCCCATTTATTACTCATAAGAAAATGAGCTCAAGTTCATCTGGCTGAACAAAGATCCTAAAGAATGCCAACTACGTGTGAGGCTCTGAAGTTCTTACGGGCAACATAAGGGTTCTTGAGCAGAGAAATCTCATGACGAAAACAATGTTTCATGAAGAATAACATGGCAACAGCAAGTATAATAGACAAGAAGGAGACCCTGGACAGCAGGGAGACTAGTTCAGTGGCTAATAAAGGAGTAGATCTAAAGAAATAACACTCTGATTACAGTGGTGGTCAGAAAAATGGAGAGAAATTTTACTGAATTTTTAAGAAGGTAGACTAGTAGAGTGGAAAAAACAATGATTGAAATTAGAAGAGCTAGATTCAATTCCAACACTGAAATTTATTAGCTGTGTGATATTTGGTAATATACTTTCTTGCTCCATATCTTTTTCTCTGTCAATAAAATGAAGAACCTGGAATATCAGGGCTTTATGTTTCAGGGTTTTTTTTTTCCCAGCAAAACCCCTGCTCCTCGCATAGGGACAGGGTTCAGAGCCCCAGCTCTCCTTCATTATACTTTCCATCCGCTCTGTTACACCTCTGAGGCATTCTTGAGAAATCAAGAGGACTAGGATACAAAGTTGAGAAATCTTTAAAGGCTCTACTATTAACTCTAATATTCAATGACTCAAGGGGGTAAGTTTGACAGAGATGTCTAGAAAAACAGTAATGATTTTAATAGTTACCACAGAATCAAATTAGAAAGGATGAACTGACTTCTGATAAATCTACCTGTTTCTCTTTACATGTCAAATCCAGTTTAACATCTAAATCTTGTGCAAATGGTAATTTAACCTCTATGCAAGCAATACAGTCACAAATAATTCACTGCCTAACAATTCAGCTCACTCCCATTTGAGATCCTCTAACTGTTCAAATGTTCTTCCCTGTTAAATCAAAACTGGTTCCCCATCACTGTCATCTGAAACGAAGGTCCTTATTCCACCTTGTGAAGCTCAGTTCAGTTCAGTCACTCAGTCGTGTCTGACTTTTTGTGACCCCATGAATTACAGCATGCCAGGCCTCCCTGTCCATCACCATCTCCCAGAGATCACTCAAACTCACGTCCATCGAGTCAGTAAATGCCATCCAGCCATCTCATCCTCTGTTGTCCCCTTCTCCTCCTGCCCCCAATCCTTCCCAGCATCAGAGTCTTTTCCAATGAGTCAACTCTTCGCATGAGCTGGCCAAAGTACTGGAGTTTCAGCTTTAGCATCATTACTTCCAAAGAAATCCCAGGCTGATCTCCTTCAGAATGGACTGGTTGGATCTCCTTGCAGTCCAAGGGACTCTCAAGAGTCTTCTCCAACACCACTGTTCAACAGCATCAATTCTTTAGCGCTCAGCTTTCTTCACAGTCCAACTCTCACATCCATACATGACCACAGGAAAAACCATAGCCTTGACTAGATGGACCATTGTTGGCAAAATAATGTCTCTGCTTTTGAATATGCTATCTAGGTTGGTCATAACTTTCCTTCCAAGGAGTAAGCGTCTTTTAATTTCATGGCTGCAATCACCATCTGCTGTGATTTTGGAGCCCCCAAAAATAAAGTCTGGCACTGTCTAAGCTCTCTTCCTGAGAAGAGCTCTCAAGTCTACTTTATTTCTGCCCCTCACCATCCCACTTATTCTCTCTTGCTCTGGCCTGCCAGGAATGTTCTACAAAGGTGGCTAGCTCCACTTTTGGATCAAATCAACATTTTCTAAGCATCTACCTAAAAGGAGATCTGCACTTCTTCAAGGCTTTAAAGAGTTAATCAAATCAGATGGTCTTCCTTGAAACAAATGACTGGCTCTATAATAAAGTGTAAATAGAATCTACATTCATTATCTGGAAATCATTATTTTCTTACTAAACTTAGAAGGAAAGTTATGACCAACCTAGACAGCATATACAAAAGCAGAGACATTACTTTGTCAACAAAGGTCCTTCTAGTCAAGGCTATGGTTTTTCCAGTAGTCATGTATGGATGTGAGAGTTGGACTGTAAAGAAAGCTGAGCACTGAACAATTGATGCTTTTGAACTGTGGTGTTGGAGAAGACTCCTGAGAATCCCTTGGATTGCAAGGAGATCCAATCAGTCTATCCTAAAGGAAATCAGTCCTGGGTGTTCATTGGAAGGACTGATGTTGAAGCTGAAACTCCATTATTCTGGCCCCCTGATATGAAGAGCTGACTCATTTGAAAAGACCCCGATGTTGGGAAAGATTGAAGGCAGAAGGAGAAGGGGATGACAGAGGATGAGATGGTTAAATGGATCACTGACTCAATGGACATGAGTTTGAGTGGACTCCGGGAGTTGGTGATGGACAGGGAGGCCTGGCGTGCTGCAGTTCATGGGGTCGCAAAGAGTCAGACACGACTGAGAGACTGAACTGAACTGAACTGAACCATTAGCTGGTCCCAGCATGTCAGAAGTAGATTGCTAAATCTTTTAACCCAAAGCAAATTGTGAAAACATCTAGCTAGGGATTCAAAAAGATCTAAGACTCAAGCTCCAAAGAAACAAGTATAAATAACTTAAATAAATGGAAGCAGCCTGACTTCAAGCTTGTAATCTCATCAGTTCTCAGAGGAATGCAATTCTCACAAGTAACAGAATTTAATTATCACCAAGGTAACCTGGAATATCAATGTTAGTAAGAAAGCTTCATTCACAATTCTTCATCCACCCATTCCATATTCTACCATGAGGTCTGCAAAATCAGGGTGTGTAGCTTAGGCCTGTGTTTCTCCCAGTCTGGGTAATCCGGGGATGGGGATTAGGAAGTAGGACCGAGTCCCTCAGGAGAAAGCAAGCTGGCACAGTTAGTCTGTGATGCCTGTGGGAGTGCTGAGACTTTATGGTTTCCTGTGCCCTGGTCGTCCTAGTAACCTGAGGCCTCCCTATTTGTGTTGGCATTGTGGGGCCAAGAGCGGAAGCAAAGCTGAAGTACCAGGAAGACTTGCAGGGAAAAAATGCGGGTAATGCAGCAGTTATGCCACAGAGGGTCAAGCCTAGGGCATAAGAATTACCAGACTTTGGAGAAAGGGGGTAGTATCTTATAAAAATCAGATTTCCAGATTCTACTTCTAGCGTTTCTGATTCAAGAGATAGAGGATGAGCTCTGCTGCTGCTGCTGCTAAGTCGCTTCAGTCGTGTCCGACTCTGTGCGACCCCATAGACGGTAGCCCACCAGGCTCCCCCGTCCCTGGGATTCTCCAGGCAAGAACACTGGAGTGGGTTGCCATTTCCTTCTCCAATGCATGAAAGTGAGAAGTAAAAGAGAAGTCGCTCAGCGTGTCCGACTCTTAGCGACCCCATGGACTGCAGCCTAGCAGGCTCCTCCGCCCATGGGATTTTCCAGGCAAGAGTACTGGAGTGGGCTGCCATTGCCTTCTCCGAGAGGATGAGCTCACGAACCTGAAATTTTAAGAAGCTACCTTCTAAGACAAAGATCACACTTTTGAAAACTCAGGCTAAGCAAACACATCAGCAGTTGAGGAGAAAAGTATCACCGTTGATCAATTTCAGAAAGCTGATATTCTAGCATGGTAGTTCTGAATGTGGTGGGAGCGGGGGACAGAATTTCCCTCCAGGGAACACTTGGCTATGTCTGGAGATGCTTTAGGCTGTCACATCTGAGAAGGTACCTCTAACATGCAGTGGGTAGAGGCTAAGGATGCTGCTCAACATCCTACAGTATACAGAACTACCTCTGCAACACAGGATTATCCAGCCCAAAACATTAGTAATGCCATGGTTGAAAGGATATTCTGCCTCTCAACCCCATCACCTCCCAACCCACAGAAATCAATGCTACCTACATATTCTTAGGTCATAGTACAGAGACTGATGAGACCTCCCCTGGAAATCACTTGAGACCCTTAAATGATTATTTTAAATAGTGATTTAAAAAGAATACAGATGGGGGCAGTGGGCTTCCCAGGTGGTGCCAGTGGTAAAGAATCCGCCTGTCAATGCAGGAGTCATAAGAGACACATGTTCGTTACCTGGGTCAGGAAGATCCCCTGGAGAAGGGTATGGCAACCCACTTCAGTATTCTTCCCTAGAGAATCCTATGAACAGAGGAGTCTGGCGGGCTACAGTCCATGGGGTCACAAAGAGTTGGACATGACTGAAGCGACTTAGTACACACGCAGATAAAGAGGAGATGAATCTAACAGATGATAAAGAGAGTCAGGTATGGACAACGATGGTGAGCTAAGAGGGAATCAAGGGAGGACAAGGCAGAGGGACCACAGTGGGAAACGAATGCTGCACTCCTGGTGGATGTGGCCATGAAGACCAGTGAAGAGAAATAAATCTATTCGAATATCACAGAAGCAAAAAGAAAGAAGATGAAACTGTGAAGAAGTAGTTTTAGAATTTGCCAAGAATAGATCTGGAATGAAAACAAAATGTTAGAGACACTTCTTCTAAACAGTGATAAATAAGGAATTCTCAGCAATGATTAAAAAAAAAATGAGAGGACCGTTAGAAAGAAATCAGGAATTATGTGAAGAAAGGGAAAATAGAATTATTTATGACCTTCTAGCCCTAATCACCCCCCAAGAAAGATGGATCCAGAAAAAGTTCCCTGGCTTCACTGAGCAGAGACAATGAAAGGGAAGGGGAGCTGGAGGAAGTGCACGCCCAGGAACCCTTCTTCAAGGAGAAAGGGGCAAAGGTGGTGCTCTAGGAGCATGGAGGGGCAAGGACAGAGAAGAGAAGGAAGGGGAAAGAGAAGCGAGAGGGACTTCAGGGACTCTCGGGGACAGAGATTAAAGGAGGGGTTTTTGTTTTCAGCATTGCTTTTGAAATATAGAAGATGAGATACAACCTTCTTCTTCTATCTCTTCTAAGAAACGTCCAGTAAAAACTGACATTACTCATCAGGGCTTTGGGGTTGAGTTTGTGTTTCTTTTCCAGTTGTGACCACATGTAAGACTGGCCTCCAGACAGATAAAGAGCTCAGTTACACATGTTTTACTATGTCTGAGGTGACCATAAGATTTCTGGAGCAGCCGAAAGACAGCCAGTTGTGTGACAGTGTACTAACTCCTCGAGTTGGTCACATCTGGCCATTTAAATTTAAATTAGCTAAAATTTAAAATTCCAGTCCTCAATCACACTAGCCACATTTCAAGTGCTCAACAGGCACATGTGGCTAGTAGCTACTGATTAGGCAGGACAGGTAGAGAACACTTCCAGCATAACAGAAAAGTTTTATTGAACCATGCAAGAGTAAAGGAAAAAAGCTTAAATAGCTAACAAAAAACAAACTCTTTCAAATCTTTAAAGAGCTGCTGCATTGAAAAATAAGTCAATTTCCCCATACTGTTCAAAGAGCAGCATTGTGGGAATGGATGAGATACTAGCAAGGCAGACTTCTGCTGAACAACATGTGAGTAACTTAAAGCTAGCTGATCACAGAATGGGCCGCTTCCACTACAGATGGCAGTAATCCATTCCATTCAGTAGAGACAGTCAAGCAAAGACCTCCTTGGTCATATTTCAGAGATAATAAAGTAGATACCTTCTCAGTATCTAGTTTTGAGTCTATAACTTTAAGAAAAGAGCAATTTACAAGTGAGATAAAAATGAAAGTCATAAATGGAATTTCAAAGGTTACTACTATCACAAGTAGACTGTGGGGCAAGCATGAAAAATTAAACCATCTAAATAGATAAGAAACTCAGTCAGAATTAATGGTGTTTAGCTGGGGGTTAATTATTAGTGGTGGGGGCTATCATTTACATAGCAATTCGTAAGCAGAAAAAGTTAAAAAGAAAAATTTGGTAATAGTTCCAATGGTACAGCGACAACACAGGGCAATTTCAATATAAGTTATCAACGGAAACCTGACTATGGTTGAAATTGGTACTACAACCAAAGAATCTTTTATGTTCTCTGCCAGAGAGAATATGAGTTGCCTGGATACAGCAACTATCTATTCTTCAGACTCTGGCCCCTTCATCCCATCCTCTCGCCATTCACCACAGCCTCACAAGTCATGTCTCTCAACTCTTGAAACTCAGTCACCTTCAAGCTGTCCCTTCCTCTCCAGAAGAATGATTCCTCTCCTCCTCATCTGAATATAGAATGGCAAAGGATATTATCTCTTAATCTTCTATCCTAGCTATGAATCTACCCATGCTCATCTTCCACTCCCAAATGTATTTGGCTTGCTCATAATGTAAAATATACTGAATAGACATATTCATAGTCATATACTGACTTATGGTTCTATTGTCTGTGTACTTTGGTATGTGCATGTATATGAGAACATTCATGCATACACACATGATAACACCTGTTACTGGTAAGAAGTTAGGAATCTGGCACCAGGCTAATGAAATGCATATACACTGCCTAGCATAACACCAAGCTTAAGTGGCCACTCAGGGGACTTTCCAATAATAGCCCAGTCATGCTTCTGGATGCAAAATGTGGGAAGATGAGACTGAAGTAGAAGTGAATTTGAAAACTTTTTTTTTTCTTGTAGGAAATATAATGGGTGAAAAAAATAATCTTGTGCTATATCTACTGGAAGAATGTTTAGTCACAAGGAGAAGGTTGAACCTGTGCTGAAAGTAAGCATAATAGAGTATACAGAATTCAGAGTAAGAAAAAGGTGATAGAAGAGGAAAGAAGACAGAAGTGGATCATGCAGAATAAATAAGGCCTAACCCTTTAAAAATCCCAGGTTTTACTGAAGAGAAAGGAAGAAAAAGATTTTCAATATGAGAGAGTTTAAAGTTTAAGATGGAAAAGAGCCAGAAAGGGCTGCAGGCTTAAAAAAAAAAATCAATGAAGAAGCAGTGGTGTATGTTGGCAAAGAGAAGTGTAGAGTTGAGAGGAGGGAGAGAATTTATGGTAGAGGAAGCTGGTGTGAAGTTTTCCTCTAAAGATGCCCAGCAGAGCAAAGAAGGAATGAAGGTAAAAGCCACTGGGAATAAGGTAGGGCTGGGGTTGAAACAGCACGGGAGAGAGGAACAGAGCCCAAAGTAGGAAATTATTTTCTTAAAAAAAAAATTAACCGACCCAGATTTCCTTGTTTGGGGCCAAAAGTAACTAGAATTTAAGGATCTTTAAAATAAATTACAACGATCCTAATCCTTGCAATTGCCTTTGGCCCAGGATAAAATAAATTTAAAAGATCATGATAGAATTAGTGTAAGTTTCTGACATTGTAGAGTTGATTTTAGAAGAGAAATCAGACTAATAAATTGCTATGTTTATATAAATATTATTGAATAACACAACTTTAGCTGTATCTCTTTTTATCAGCCACAAGGTAAATATAGAAACTTTATAGTTACACACATGTCCACAGAAGATAATAAGTAACCTAACATATATGGTAAAGTTGTTACTTGTCTTTTATACTGAACGCCAATGAAATGTTTTATGGATTTAGGATATATAGTTGCAGGTTAAAGGGCTGCACAGACAAAAGTTAGAGTTAAAACTAAAGACCATAAGATGAGGAACAGGAAAAGAAGTTCTATGCCACTGACACAGAACTGAGGCATTAACCACACAAGAATTTCCACTTCAGTGACAGGAACGGGGCGCAAAAGCAAGACAAAGGAAAAGACTCGATGCCATGTAACGAACCTTTGAGTTTTAAATCAAATACTGAATCAGATTCTTATATTTTAAATTTTTTTCTATTTTTAGAAAATAGAAAATCCACTTTTCTATTTTTAAAAATTTTAATGACTTAAGCTGTTTGACAAATGTAGCCATGCAATTTTAAATGACTATAAAAATTAGAGGAACAATGCTTAGCCCTTTGGCAAAGACCAAAGATGGTAGTAGTGCTGGAGACTGGTAACCTTGCCTCTAAGCTCCTCATTATTACTTAAGAGACCATCCATTCTACCTAAGAGGCCAAGTCGAACTCCTTATCGCCATGCCTTAATCAAGGTCTTTAACGACTTGGTCACAATGGGACCCTGAGAGCCCTAACTCCCACTCCTCTCTAACCTGCTTCTCACTCTTGGGGTGCACCGGCATCTGGGGAAGGGGGTGTTTCCCTTCCCACCTGGGGGTGTGGGGGGGTGGTCTTCCATCTAATGCTCTGGCGGCCCAAGCCTGTCCCGCTCCAGCCAACAGCGATCTCGCTCCACAGCCCCACACTCCTCGCTGCCCTTCCCAGCCTCTCCCCTCTGACTTTCGCGATTGCCCCTGGGCCCCTCTCCCTCGGCTTGAGTTCTCCCGAGAGATCGGGAGCTGTCGGAGGGCTGTCGGTGGGCGTCTGTTAGGTGTTCAAGCCCTGGGCGAAACCCAGACCCTGACCCCTCGGGGGCCCTCCCCCCAACTCTCTCTCGGCGCTTCCACGACCCTCCCCGGACTCCTCGCTCCCAGCCGCCCCGTGGGGCTCTGGCCCCCAAATCTCCCATGGCCGCTGCCAGTCCCTCCTGTCCTGTCCGGCTGGGGCGTCGGAATGCGCTCACTTCCTCCCGGCGCGCACCTGCCTGGCGCGGTTGGAGCGCCGCCCGGCCGGGCCTCCGGCGGATGTTTTTCTGTCCCCGCGTAGGCAGCGCGAGCCAGCCGTCCCTCCCGGCCCGAAAGCCAACCGCCGCGCCCCCCACAACTGGCATCCCCGACAACCATGCCCCAGGCACACACGCGCACGCGCGCGCGCACACACACACACACCCCAAGGGTGGCCCTGGTCCTGAGAAGCTCGCGCGCGCGCACACACACACACACACACACACACCAAGGGTGGCCCTGGTCCTGAGAAGCTCGCGCGCGCACACACACACACACACACACACACACACACACCAAGGGTGGCCCTGGTCCTGAGAAGCTCCACAGATGCACACATGAGCCCGCACACCAGCAGGCTTGCAAGAAACTGGTTCAAGCAACACCACCCCGCCACACACCTACTCCGCAACTTCTTGGAGAGGGCTCCTGTCTCCGCCCCAGACTTCCTGCAGAGGCAGCCCTCTACTCCTGACCCTGTGTGCCTGTCCCATGACTTCACACACACCAATCTCCACTGGTGCCCTCTGCCTACAGCATGACCACCACTCCCTTCAAGCTCTCTAGCTCTCTCACTAGTGTCTGGCCCCCATGGGGTTGACTGCAGGTTGCAGGAGCAGAAGGAAGTCTATGGTCCAAGCATCAAGAGTGTCAGCTGCTGTCCCCACAAAGGCAGCAGCAGAGCTACTGGCCACTGACAGGATTTCTGGGCCCTTGTGTTGGTCAAGCCTTTGAATCCACCTGCTCCAGCCAGGAGAATTCCAAAGCCATGTCTCCCACATGCCAGCCTACATCAGGGCACCCTGCTCCCCCTCCCCCCCTATTTCCCCCCCTCTTGCTGCCCCTGAGATGGAAAGCATATCAGACCTGACTAGGGTGAAGGTGCAGTACAGTCCTCATCTCCAGCCATGTAAGCTGTCTTCTTGGAAAGGACAGGGAGTTCGGAGGACTGGTGAAGCTCTTTCTGAATGGTGATAAGGTGAGAGGGAGGGCAGTCCTCTAGAAGTCAGCCAGAAGTAGTTGGATTGGAACCACTGGGTTACAGGGAGTGGGAGTCTAGGGATAAATGGAACTAGAGACTTAGAAGGAAAAATAGAATTAAGTGCCAAAGTGATTGACCCTGTGGGTAGGAGAGTGATAGCTAGAACAGGGGTCTTTGGAGTGTAAAATAGTGAAAGAAATCCGGTGTGGCTCGGGCAATTAATATCAAAGGCTGGCATTAGACTCGTCAGAAGAACTTGAGAGTTCACAGGATGGGAAGAAATGGTTCAGAAACCTTATGAGAAAAAGCAGGAGTCCCAAAGTTAGCTGGAAGGATGGAAAAAGGATATGTCTTCCCAGGAAGAAGTGAGGGTTCTGACCTAGGAGAAGGAGGCTTATCAGCAACTCTGCTCTCAAAGTGGACATTTAGAGTTTTAAGGACACAAGAACCAAAACCATCCTGGAGGTAATTTTTGAAGGAAGTGGTAGGATGAAAGGAGCATACATGTGCAAGTGAAAGAAGTCTATAGCAGCCCCAACAGAAGCCGTGGGCTGTGCACACAGGGCTCCTCCACATCAAAGAATGGGACATCTAGCACCAACCACAGCAGTTTACTCTTTCCAGAGGGCTATGTGCCAGGCACAGCGGTAGGAGCATGACATGCATTATCTCATGGAATACTCCTGATGATCCTATGAGCTGGTATTAACTATCCTAATTTACAGACAAGGGAACAGGTTTAGAGAGGTGAACTAACTTGCTCAATGTCACATAGCTTTTTAGTAGAATTAGGATCTAAATCCAGAGTCTGACTCTTAATCACCTCTCTTCAGGTTCTCCAGAACCTACAGGAAATCCAAAAGAGGATGTCAGAGGATACATTCCTAAATCCTCATTCAGTAATGTACAGGAGGAAAGAGGGTCCTCTCTTGTGAAAACTGGAATGACCCATACCGTGAGGGCACTAGAGATCTTCCTCTTTGAAAAGAACCATTCCCAGATATGGCAAGATCTTTTATTTGCTGTGTTTGGGGTGATGAACAATGGATAATAGTCTTATCTCTGGGATGCCTGCAAAAAAAAGAGACACCTGCCCCCAGGCCCCCACCCCTAACATCAGCCACGTCTCTGGGACACTGCAAGGAGATCCTGCCCTAGGGTCTGAGAGAAACATTCTCCACACCAGGTGCCTGTTTGCTCTCCTGGAGCCTCTGGCCGTCGCACCCTACTGCATCTCCTTGGTTTGGCTGGGGCACAGGATTAGCCATCCCCAGGAAATGCCTCCCTCCGGTCCAGGCAGGGATCCCAGCGTACACACCCCTGGAGAGTGTGTGTGTGTGTGTGTGTGTGTATTACGGGGTGGGGGGAGATGGTGGAATGCTTCCTTCTCTCCAGGCCAGGGAGAGTTCTGGGGACCACCTGGGGGCCTCACCACACCCTCTCCTTGCTGGGGAAGTGCCCAGTCCAGCGCCCCTTCCCCGGCCACCCTCCTCCCCCTGGCTGTGCGGGGGCATGAATCAGCTCTCACAGCTTGTTAAAGCTAGACCTCTTGTTTTCATGCCCTCACCTCAGGAAACAGAGTTACGGCTTTTCCAGCTCCACTCAGCAGGGGGCCAGGGTCCTCACTTTATAAACATCCCCAAGCCTGTGAGAACAGAGGGCACGGAGATGGTGTAAGACAGGCGCCCAGGGGAGAGAGACTGAAGCTAAGGCTCAAGGAGAGGAACAGAGAAGAGCCAAGGAGACGAGGCCAGAGCAGCCTGAACGGAAGCCAAGAAGGGTCTGAAAGAGCTGTGCTGCCGGAATGGCCCCAAGGACACTCTGGGCGGGACAGGCTACGGGAATGCGGGGAAGCTGGGGGGTCATCTACTTGGTGGTATCTCTGCTCCTCCAGCACCCAGGAGTCCACAGCAAGTGCTACTTCCAAGCTCAAGGTAAAGCTGGGTGAGGCGTAAGGAAGGATGGGTGCAGAGGGCACTGGGAGGAAGGCTCAGAGATGGTCCCGTGGCAGCAAATGCAGACTCCCTGGAGCTGAGACATAGGAGAGACCACACGTAGGGGCAGCGTGCCCTTACTCCTCCGTTCTGGCTCTAACATTTCCTGTTCTTCCCCAGCCCCCTGCCACTATGAGGGGAAATATTTCACCCTGGGCGAGTCTTGGCTCCGCAAGGACTGCTTCCACTGCACCTGTCTGCATCCGGTCGGTGTGGGCTGCTGTGATACGTGAGTGACCAAAGGTGGCCAGAGAGAATGGCTCCGATGTGAGGGACTGAGAGCTGGCCAGGGTGTGACTAGATTGCTCTGATGTGAGAATGAATAGAGTAGCGGTAAGAGGCTGGCTGAACCGGACAATACCGACAAGAAGGTGTGACAGGCTTCAGGCTACAGAGTGAGGGGAGTTAGGTGGATCAGGAGGGAAAATATTCCTGCTATGAAATGAAAAAAAATCCATATATGGCAGGCAAGAGAAATACTGCAGGGCCGGGGGCACTGGGGAGACATGGGAGGAGAGCTGGGGAGGGGATTCGGAGCAGGGATAAAGGTGGACCTTCACTGTCCTGACCCTTCCCTCGTCCTTCGGTTCCCCAGGTCCCAGCATCCTATTGACTTCCCTGCGGGCTGTGAGGTACGCCAGGAGGCAGGAACATGCCAGTTCTCCCTCGTGCAAAAATCTGACCCTCGGCTGCCCTGCAAAGGGGGAGGGCCTGACCCAGAGTGGGGCTCAGCTAACACCCCTGTGCCTGCGGCGCCTGCTCCCCACTCCAGCTAAACGGAACCGACTGCCCTTCTGCTGACCGCCCACTGCTGCTGCCACTTCCAGGGAAACCACTAGCAGCTGCTGATTTATTCTGAATAAATAAGTTAATGCTCCAGCTGAAAGCCTGCCTCTCATTATCTGTGCCACTGGACCCCAGGTGGAAACAATGAGCCCTACTAGAGCCCAGGGGCTGAGTTCTCAGGATCCTGAAGAAGGCTGTGTCATGTGGGGCAGTTTCAGATGGTTATAGTGCTGGTGCTGGGGCCGGGGGCCGCGTAGGAGGCCAGGGTTGGGCTTGTAGGCAGCACCTTGATGGGCAGGTCCCAGCTGAAGGTGTGGA
>SJXQ01000549.1:139291-196626 GCA_006408695.1 Aepyceros melampus | reverse complement strand
GCCAATGACAGGATGTGGTTAGCAAATTAGAAAACAAAAATGAAACCCTGAATTCAGGAAGAGCAGGGAAGTCATGGGGCAGGGAGCCAGGATTGAGGATTTCACTCAAGAAATCTAGTGTGTTGTCACTGGAAACGTGACAATAAGGACAAGAGCATCAAGCACCTAAGAACCCAAGTGTGGGACAGTCAGGACTTGGTAGCTTGAAGCAAATGCTCTGTGGAATCAGAGATAAGTGCACCACAGGGTCCCCATGGGCAGGGGAGAAGAGATCTGCACAGCTGAAGAATTTAGGGGTCTGTGCACCCAAGAAACAGGTTAAAGTTCTGAGCAAGTGTTAAGGGTCAGAGGTTGGATGTGGAAACTTCTGGGCGTGTTTTAGGAACCAGGATCCATTATACTGTACCAAAGCACAGGATTTTACCCTGGGCTCCCCTCGCCCCCAACAAGGTCAGAGTCTCACCAATGGCTGTGCAGAAGCCTGGGGTGGAGCTGAGAGGGATGGGGAGAGAGAAGCTGGTCCTGGTCGTGTGTAGGCAGGACTCCTGGTGCCGGGCATGAGTGATGTGGGACACCGAGGGGGCACCTCCTGCCCCGCGGCGCCGCTGGTACTCAGGCTGCACACGCTCCTCCGTCTGTAAGCTCACTGAGAACTGCGATCAAGAAGACAAAGGTGTGCAGGCAGGCACAGGGACGCGCTGACTCTGGACGGGAGGGCAGCCCAACCTCACGCTGTTTTACCAGAGGGCCCTGGGTGACGCCCACTTCTCCATGCCACCTGTCTTTCTGCAGGCCCTCTCCTTCCACCCTAACCCTTCAAGCCCAGTTCCCCCGAAGTTCCCGCTCCTCTCTCACCTGCAAACAAGCTACAGTTCCTTCTCCTAAGTTTAAGGTCCCCACCACATCCTCGCCAAGTCTGTATACAGATTTGAAGATGCCAAATGTCCCAACTTTTCCTCGGCCATCACTGATGTTGTACAGATCTAGGGAGAGACGGACACAGTAAGCCTGGGGTCCATACTGGGAGTCCAAAAGGTGGGCCTGCCTTTATAATCATAAACTATGTGTGTGTCCTCAGAAGAATGTGGCAGTTAGGAGAGTCTGGCTCTGACACAGGAGTACTACAGGGGAGGAAGGGGCGGGGCAATTCTGGAAGGATCCTCACGGAGGCTGCGGCAGGATGTGGCAGCCATGAGGCGCTCCCCAGCCAGCTCGGTGAGCCACGAATCCTTCTTCCCACCTTCGTCCTCCTCTAGGAATGGACTGGATGGGGCTACAGCCTCATCCTGGGGAAACCGGACATCTTGAAGGCCTGGAGAGAGAGTGGAGAGGTGGTGGGAGGAAGAGCAGTGGTTAGGGTTTTAGATGCCAGCCATCAGGGTTGAAGGTACAGGGCGCCACAATTGAGGGGTAGGCATCTCACCTGTGCTCCAGGACTTTCTCTCCCCAACTCTCTCACACCGTGACTAAGATCAGGAAGCTTCCCTCCAGCCCCTTTCACAAACTCTCTAAAGAGCATTACTGCTTTGGTGAGGCTCTTCCCCAGCCCCTCCCTCCAGGAACCCTTGCTTACCAGTGAGCACAAGAACCCTCAGAGGGACCCTCAGTAAAGTGATGGGTGAGTTGACACGCTGGCAGCCAATGGTCAGTTTGTAGACATACTTGACTGACTGACCCCGAAATGAGGGTGGTCCCTCTACAGGCAGCACTTCGCTGTAGGAGTCTGGTTGGGAAGCAGTAGTCAGGGCAGCCTTCTAGAAGTAGCTGGAGAGGTCCTCCCTCCAGGAGCCGCAGAAGGCAATCTAGGGGCTCGGGGGCAGTCACTCACATGATTTGGACTCTCCAGGGTCTAGCCTCAGGTCACAGAAGAGGATTTTTGGTGGAGTGGAAAGGATACACTGACCCCTCTCACCTAAAAAACAGAAGACTGCAACTTGATAACCTCATTGTCCAGTGCTGGAGAAGGCGAGCACAGCAAGTGGGGGCAGTAACCACTGCCAACACAGGGCAACCCAAACTAAGCCACTCCTCTTTCCTCAAGGTGGACAGGAGCAGCTTTACGCCCCCAGAGCAGTAATTACACTCCACCACATCCCCAGTAGGACAGAGACTGTAATGACCCACCAGAACAATTTGACAACTTCACCCTTGGGTAACAATGATTCCATTCCCCTCTGAAGGCAAAAGCCCCATCTCTAACCTCGGTGTGGAAGAAAGACAGTCTGGCTCTCAGGCTGGACATCTGGCTGACTGGAGTCGGGGGGAGGAAGTGCCACTCGACTCTCACTGGCGTGGAACTGGCAGTGGATTTGGGCACTGGCCCAGGCCAGAGCCTCGCTATGGGAGGAGGAAAAGAGGGCATCAGAGAAGTTCCTGACCTCACAAATGCTCTCCCAAACTCCCTACCACACTGAGAAGACCAACACAGAGAGGTGGCTGTCGTCCGGATCAGAGAATCCAGAACCCCAAAGAGAAACCATTATACAAAGAGAAGTATACCATAGGTAGCAGGGGGAGGAGAGAGGAAAGGCCAGCTGAGGGCTATGTCACCCACATCTTCTGTTAACTAGCCCTTCCCTACAATGACAGCACAATGAACAAGGTGGTGGTGATGTAGCCACAGGACAGCCTGAGCTCTGGCTCAGCACTACAGAGAGCAGGCTTCCTCCCAGAAGGGCCGCCGCCTTCAGTACCAGTGTCCCCACCTGGATGCAGAAGTGGCCGTGGGGGGCAGGGGATTGGTGACTGTAACCACACACTCCAGGGCCTCCCCTGCCAGAAACACAGGACCTCTGCTCAGCTCTGCTACCACTTCAATCATGGCAGCTCCGGGATCGGATCTAGAAGGAAACAAGGGGTATCAGAGGTCAGTACCACGGCAAGGAAGGGTGCCTCGCGCGAGCCTGGGGGTGAGGACCGAGGAAACGGGCGTTCAGTACCACGGTGTCAGAGGGAAGCGCCCAGGTTTGGAGTGCGGGAAGGCGGAAGGCAGGTATGGCGGCAGCCGACCGGGCACTGCAGAGGGAGACGGTGCCGCTTAGGGTCCCAGTCCCCCGCCCCTACCGGGCCAGGTCATCCCCTCTCTTCCCCGCCGGGACCCCCAGGCCACCCTCGACCCCTTCCCTGGAGGTCCCACCTCCCAGCCCGGGGCCCTGGCCGCCCGGCACCTCGCAACCAAGCCTGGATACCCCTCAGATCGAAACAGGGGACCAGACTGAAACAGGGTACTCGGTGCCTCGAAGGCTTCGGCCGCCCGCCCCTCCGGGCCCGGGCCAAGTGCGTGGCTGCGGCCGCGGCAGAGGCGGGACTTCCCTCCAAGTCCCTTCCGGCCGGAAGCGCCGGGCCGGCTAGGCCGGAAGGGGCTCGGGTGGGCCGGCCGCCCTGGGTCACCTTCCCACGGGCTGGTACCCGGGCGCGGGCGGCGCCCCGGACAGCGGCCGGCGGGACCCGGCGCCCACCGCTGGGGGGCCTGGTGCCGCGGCCCCGGGACGGAGCCTGGGCTGCGGCGAACTCCCAGGCCGGTCCCGGGGGCGGTGCCTGGAGGGCCGGCCCCGGGGGCTCCTCCCCTCTCCGCGGGCCCAGTCGCCCTTTGGCCGGGCCAGCTAATCACGGCGGCCCAATGACGTCGAGACCCGATCCTTCCCGCCCAGGACCCAGAGAGACAACCGACGGTGAGACCGTGGCGGCTTTATTGCTGTCGCCGCCGCCGCAGCAGCAACAGCTACCTGGTTGCACAGAGACACCAGCTCGCCTTAGCTTTCCCCAGTGGCCCGCTCTCCGAGACAACACCTAACAACCATCCACGTCCACATCTGGGTTTGGCTGGCCAGATACTTGGTACCAGAAAGCTCGGGAACTGAAACCACCGAGGTCCTGGAGACCCAGGATCCAGGGAATATGGGAACCGGAGTCCCAGCCTCGGAGCAGACCAGCTGTGCCAAAGGGGATCCACAGGCTTCTTGCCCTGAAAATGGCACGGAGGCTGTGCAGGTTACAGACTGTCCAATCCCTGAGGACAGTCAACCCCAGCATGAACAGGGTTACAGCAGTGCGGAGGACTCCGGGCAGCTGATGGCTTCCTACGAGGGAAAGCTAAGGGCTACAAGGTGCCTCCCTTTGGCTGGCGCATCTGCCTGGCTCACGAGTTTGCAGAGAAGAGGAAACCCTTTAATGCCAATGACATCTCGCTGAGCAACCTGATAAAGCACTTGGGCATGGGCTTGAGGTGAGTCGATCCCATTGCCTGGAGGACCTTGTGCCTCACTTTGTTCCAGCAGAGGCAGGAAAGGGTGAGAAAGCAGGAGGGTGCCTTGTCTTGGTCAGGTGGCCCCTATTCCCAACATCATCTAAGCCCATAGTTTTGGAGGGTGAGACCAGGTCAGGTCTCTTTGCAACCCACTTCCTTCCAGTAACTTGTCTTTTTAGCAAGAAAGGGCATTTGAGTCTTGTAGTAAGCCTTACACATCTAGGCTCCCTCTCAGGTGCTCTCTTTTCTCTCAAGACTGCCCTTTGGGATTAGTTATACTTTGTGACAAGGTAGGAAAGATACTCTGGCTGTTTCGGTACTGATACAATGTTGTCTTCTGGGAGGGGAGGGTTCTCAACTCCAGATCCCCCTAAGCAACTGGAGTATTCACTGAACCTCACTCATTTAGGCACAGCATTTAATAGTCCCAACACCCTTTGACTTCTTTCCTCAAACTCTGGCTCCAGGGAGTGGTTGAGAACCTGCCTGCTCTCAACCCTAAGAGGGTGATGAAAGGTAATATTCACTCTATTCTGGAATAGATGGCCCCTGATATAAAAAGCAAAGAAGACCTTTGACCAGAATGGCCCTGCCTTAGGTGTTCCTAGAGATTAGTTATAATCTTCCAGAGCATTTCCTGGTCCCCCGCCCCAGCAAGGGGTTGCAGACAGGCTGAGAGCTTATCCTGGGCTGTAGGACTCCTCCAGATCCTCACTGAGTGTTGGGACCAAGACCCAGTAACAGACAGGTGCCTGTGAGGACAGAAAGCATCACCCTGAGGTCATCCTGAGTCAGTTGCCACAGTAAACACAGAACTGTGGAGGGAAGCTTCAAGTATGGGAAACCTAGCTTTGACAGCCTCTTAGTAGAGGTTCCTTCTCTTCTGCGGTCAGTGCTGTGGGGCTGGGGTGGACAGCCCATGGACCTAACCCAAGCCCTCGGCAGTGGGCAGGGCCTGTTGCTGCCTGGGTGTCTGACTCCTTTGACAGTTCCTCTGGGTGGCCTGTACCAGAGCACAGTAATTCCTCCAGGCTGCTTCTGAAACTGACTTGGCTAGTTTTGACCCTAAAAGGCTTTGGGTCAAAACAGGATCTGGGGCCAGGGTACTGAGAGAAGCACCTTGGGGTACATGTGGTGGGAACACTGAGGTCAAGAACCTGTCCGTGGGCATCTTAGCCCCTCCATCCCTAAGTATAAGCTGAATCACAGATGCCTGAAGCTGTCCTCACCCCCTGGACTCAGATCCCCATTCCAGGACAAGGTGGGGATCACTGACACAGGGGTTTTGAGATGAGATGAGGTCCTGCACTGAGGAGAATGCAGGGGTGAGACAAGAATTCTGAATGATTAAGTTGAGGTTGAAATCATGGAAAAGGACAAATAGATCAGGAATAGCCAGCTGCTCAATGGTGTGAGAGAAACGTAGGCCCTAAGAGGGAGCTGAATTGGGGGTACAGTGATCAGGAGCCCCAGTAAGACAGAGTTCTCTTGGCCTCAGAATGCTAAGAACTCAATTTTGGTTGCTCTCCCTTTCAGCCCGAATCCATTCATTCAGTAAGTATGTACTGAGTGCTTGTTCTGCGCTAGACACGCCTTTGTTCTGCTATCTTCACATCTTGCATTTCTCCCTCACCGCCCTAATCGGAGCTGTGCCCTCCCTCCATTTGGCAATCCTTTCTGGCCACCAGTTTCAAAGTCCAGTTTCCTCTAAGCTGGCAAAAAAGAGCTGCCTTCCCACTGTTCGTCTTCCCTCATTCTCCCCTCACTCTCAGAATGTACCCTCCCTGTTCTTTAATCATATTTCTCCTTCACTTGCTCCTGTCCCTGTTTATTTCTCTTATGTTCCACTGTTTATACATATGTTCTTTATAAACCCAGCAAGTATTGTTGACTGCAGACCAGGTGCCCTGCCCTGTGCTTGAAGCTGTGGGTAATAAGCAACAAGTCTTTGTCGCTGTCCCTTTCCCCAGGGAACTGAAAAGTGTGTCAGACTCACATGAGGAACACTAAAGTAACAGGACAGTGTCTGATTGGGAGCTGAGATAGTGTACGTACAAGTAATGGTGATATGTGACATGGATATTCCACTTTGTAGCTTTCCTATCTATTGTGTCATTTGTGACCTTAGAAGGGTACAAATGTGCCAATAGAAGCGTATCTATTGTGCCCTTCCAACCATCCCTTGAGGTAGGAAGGGCAAGAGTATCCCCATAGATTCAGCAGGGTTATTTACCCCATTACATAGCTATAAGCAGTTTGCTTGAACAATGGGGATAAACGAACTGGCGAGGGAGGAGAGTGGAATTGGGAGAGAGTCCGGCAGGAAGGGGTTGCTTAGTGAGGACCCACTCTGAATGGAAACTGTAGGAAGTATTAGGCTGGGGCTTTCCTAGTGGCTCAGATGGTAAAGGATCTGCCTGCAATGCAGGAGACCTGGGTTCAATCCCTGGGTGGGAAGATCCCTTGGAGAAGGAAATGGCAACCCACTCCACTATTCTTGCCTGGAGAATCCCGTTGACAAGAGTGCCTGAAGAGCTACAGTCCGTGGGGTCACAGAGTCAGACACAACTGAGCGACTCACACACACACACACACACACACACACACACACACGATAGGCTGAGACAGAGGTCAAAGCCTCATCCCAAAAATACAGAGCCGTGATAAGACCAGGATATGTTGGGGTTTTTAGAAGGCTTTTCTGGGATATAATAAGAGAACAAATTAGAAAGCTTACAGTTTAAATGCTTAACTTAAAAAGAGAGACAGAAAAAGAAAAAAAAAAAAAAAAGATGGCCCAAAATGTCTATGGGTGGGTTTTTTCGCCTTTCACCGCGTGCATTCTCCATATTTCAGCCTTTCATAATCAGAAGAAAAACCATTTTAAAAAAGAAGAAAGCTACTGCAGAGCCTACGCCTGCTTACGGGGTGGGGATGATTATAAGTCAGGAAACTAACTGGCCCTTTCAGCACCTCAGACAGAAGCTCCTGGAGTAAATTAAACCAGTGGTGGAGTCAGAGGTGAGGAAAGATCAGAGAGCTCCTTCTAAGGAGAGTAGAGAGGAGGAACAAAGATAGTCCCATGCCATGACTGGGGGTGACTGGGAAGATGAGAGGACCTTGAACTACAGAAAAGTCAAGAAGTTTGGAAGTGAAGGCAGTGGGTCCTTGGAACAGTTAAACATGGGAAGTCAGGGCTGGGTGTCCAAAGAGAGTGGTGACTGCAGCCCCTTGCCCTGACCCACAGCACCCCTTGCTCCTCAGGTACTTGCAGTGGTGGTACCAGAAGACCCAGGTGGAAAAGAAGAAACCTTTCATCGACCTCATCAACTCTGTGCCCCTGAGACAGATCTACGGTGAGCTCACTTCAGCCCTGCTAAGTCAGAGAGGGCAGCGTCCAGGCCCACTTGGAGCTAGGCAAAGAAGCCTTCAGCGTCTTTAAATTGCACTGACCCATTCCCTAGGGTCAATTCCCAACCCCAGCTTTATTGAGATATAACTAACATAGAACACTGTATAAGTTTAAAGTGCACAATGTGTGAATTTGATATTCTCCCCTGAGCCCCCCCACCCCAGGTTTAGGGGAACCCATCTCTATAGTCTAGAAAGTGATAAATGGGCTCTTTTCCATTTCCCATGCCCCTCTGACATCCTAATTCTTTCTCTAGGTTGTCCCTTGGGTGGCATTGGGGGAGGCACTATCACCAGAGGCTGGAGAGGCCAGTTCTGTCGTTGGCAGCTTAATCCTGGAATGTACCAGCACCAGACAGTCATCGCTAACCAAGTAAGAGCCAGGAGGTAGAGCAGAGGTCCCGGACAATACTTCCCAGGCAAGAAGGGTCACTTGGCTAGTGCAGGATGTAGCGATTAGAGATGTACATGATTCCATCTAGTATTTTCAGGATGCTTTCTGTGTGCCAAGCCCTGTGCGGGGTGTACTATAGGAATGAGACACTCAGAGTTCATGTTCCTTGAAAGAGAAAAGGTACCCCTGTGCCTTTTATTTCTCTAGTAAATGCCTCCTACCTGCCTTGCTGCCCCAGCTCCACTGGTTGAGCCTGTCCCCAGCCACAGAGTCAGACAATTCTGGGATCACTTAACCTGCTTGAAAGATCAGAAGGGAAAACAAACCAAAAGTCTGCAAATGCACAGGAAAACACTCATGCACAGAGCACCCACTGCTTGCCCTGATTTGCCAGCCGTCAGCCACTTCGTCACTACTAGGCCTTTGATTGCCAGAAGCATGTGGGCTACCTTTCATCATCTCTCTCTAGTGCCCTCCCATGTTGAGTTGTCCACCAAGTTCCTGTTTCCTGTCTGAGGGAGGCCTCCAGCTCATCTTCAGAGGAGAAATGACTAGCAGACCTTGAATTCTATTAATGACACTGCGTTTCCTAGTTCAGGTTCACCAGCCCTGCCCAAGGCCCCAGGCTTCCTCTCTGGCTCATCCCTGAGGTATCCTGAGGCGAATGCCTTCCAGAATCATGACTCTTTTTGTATAATATTTAATATATAAAGATAGTTCTATAAGGGAAGTACCATTATTATGCCCATTTTACACATGAGGCAACTAAGTTCCATGCCCAAGGTCACATGGTTGGTAAATGGAAGCACTGGGATTCAGAACCAGTTTTCTCTGTGGTTACAAGCCTGTAATGTTAACCATTACCTACTATTCCAATGACATAAAAAAAAATTATTTGATGTATACATTAAAGATATTAGGCGTACTTTGAACCGAGGGAGGAGATGTTAACCCCTCACAGCCCATACCCTCCAGAGCAGTCAGGGAGTCAGAACGTAAACATATCACATGCTGGACTGGAAGGGTAGGAGGACACACAGGAGAATGGCTCACTGCTTGAAGGGAGAGATGGCATTTGATGTAGGCCTTGAAGCATGAGAGGTTTTACCAAAAGGAGAATAAACACGTGCAAAAGCATGGAGAAGAAATGTATTGTGCTCAAGGAACAGTATGTGATACGACCAGAATATAAGGGCTTGAACAAGTAATGAATCTGATAGGCGGGGAGAGGCCACCTCAAGAATGAAGCTTTGAAAGCCAGGTAGGTGAGTTTAGATTTTAGCCTGAGGGCCACGGGAGTCATTGAAATATTATAAACACGGACTAACATATCTTGAGTTCTCTGTAAGAAAGATCAGTCTGAAATCCAGATGGGGTGGGGCAGAGATGGTGCAGGGCTGTCTTAGGGCAGTTAAGACCAGAGCAGTGAGAAGGGAGAGCAAGCAGGGAGAAAGATGGAGAAGGCACGATTTGCAGTGATTCATTGAGTGTTGGCAGAAGGCCTGGGGGAGATGAGTGAAGCTGTGGGGTGCGGGTCACCAATGCAGGGTCTGCAGGGGAGAAGTTACTCTGAGGAGAAGGGGTCTCATTTGAGATACCTGTTACCCCATTCCAGCCCACGTGCCTTCTTGGTTTAGTTCACAGTGTGTTTGCGCCGGAGAGGACAGACGGTGTACCAGCAAGTCCTGTCGGTGGAGCGCCCGAGTGTCCTGCGCAGCTGGAACTGGGGTCTGTGTGGGTACTTTGCATTCTACCATGCCCTCTATCCCAGAGCCTGGACTGTCTATCAGCTTCCTGGCCAGAACGTCACCCTCACCTGCCGCCAGATCACACCCATCTTGCCCCATGACTACCAGGTGAGGCTCCCTCTTGGTTTCCTCTGTGCTCTCCCTTCCCCAGGATCTCTCTCTCCTGAAAGTGTCATGACCTGTGCAAGAGAAGGGGTGGAATGTGAACTTCACGCTGGTTTCCTAGGACCACCACCCAATTGGTCTTCTGTCTCCTAGTAGATAGCCTGCCAGGCAATGTGGGGAGATGCAAGTGGAAGACACTATATTAGCGAGTATCTGAGTCAGCTCCTTGGTGCCAAGGACTGATCCTGGGAAGTGGGGCCGAAGGGCTACACAGGGACCATCTGAGTCTGACCTTCTGCTCCCAGGACAGCAGCCTCCTGTAGGAGTCTTTGTGTGGGATGTGGAAAATGAAGGGGATGAAGCCCTGGAAGTGTCCATCATGTTCTCCATGCGGAATGGACTTGGTGGTGAAGATGACGCCCCCGGGGGCTTGTGGAATGAGCCCTTCTCTCTGGAGCGTGATGGGGAGACTGTTCAGGGGCTGCTGCTGCATCATCCAACCCCCCCAAATCCCTACACCATGGCTGTAGCTGCACGACTCTCGGTATGGAGGTGCCTGCCCTACAGCATTGCGCTGAAGCCCTGCTCTCAGCCTGACCCCGAGCCCAATCCCATACCACTGTGGTCTCTTCACTTCCTCAGCTCCTGAGTCTCACCCTCACATAGCTCTTGAACTGGTGGAACTTGGAGGCGGGAAGATGTAGAGGGGAGTTAGTCAGGAGCCACGCACCTATGGAGTTTCTCCTCACAAAGTCTTTGACCCCTTAACAGGCAGACACAACGGTAACCCACCTTACAGCCTTTGACCCTGACAGCGCCGGGCAGCAGGTGTGGCAGGATCTACTTCTGGATGGACAGCTGGACTCCCTCGCTGGTGATGGGGGGTCTCACAGGGAGGTGGAGGGAAGAGAGAACATCCCTGTCTTCAGGGCAGGGCTGGGAGGCTTGGTAACCAACAGGCCTTCTTCCTGTGTCAGGGATCTCTGTGGCCAAAGTGGGTACTCACTCATTTTGTGCTTCTCTCAGGAAAAAGTCTCCCTTCGCAGAAAGGAGTGGGCATCGCTGGGGCTGTGTGTGTTTCGGGCAAGCTGCCACCACGAGGCCGGCACCGCTTAGAGTTCTCACTGGCTTGGGACATGCCCAGAATCATGTTTGGAGCAAAGGGCCAGGTCTATTACAGGTGACAGGAATGGGAGTGTGCACGGATCATGGTGCTGGGGCTCTGAGTGGAGCCCATGTTCTCATGCCTCCCCTTCTGTCCACCCAGGCGGTACACGAGGTTCTTTGGCCCAGATGGTGATGCAGCACCCGCCCTCAGCCACTATGCCCTGAGCCACTTGCCGACTGGGAAGAGAAGATCTCGGCTTGGCAGAGCCCGGTATTGGAGGACAGGTGCCAGTGGAGCCCGTCTCTTGCCTTTCTCCCAGGCCCTCACACTTTCACTAAGACTCCCTGATTCACTCTCCACCACCAAAGTCAACAGAGGTGGTCTGGGATTCACCCCTACTTCACTGAACCCCAGAATCTTTCCTTTCCTGAAGTGCCACCTCATGAGACCATTACCTCCTCCTGCCTCCCCAGATCCTTGCCTGCCTGGTACAAATCTGCACTGTTCAATGAACTCTACTTCCTGGCTGACGGGGGCACAGTATGGCTGGAAGTTCCTGAAGACTCCCTGCCAGAGGAGCTGGTGGGCAGCATGGGTCAGCTCCGCCCCCTCCTGCAGGAGTATGGCCGGTTTGCCTATCTTGAAGGTACGAGCTGCCAAGGGGTGTGGTGTGTGTCCATGAGCCCAGTTAGCGCCCTGCTCCACGGCAGGAGGAAGGGTTTTGCCTATCCCAGGGTACTGGCTAGAACATGGAGTGTGATGGTGCCCTACACCTCAATTCTAGACCTGCGGCTAGGCAGGGCAGTATGAAGAAGCAGCAGGAATTCTGTCAACGTGTTATCTCCTTCATTTCTCCAGGCCAGGAATACCGCATGTACAACACATACGATGTCCACTTTTATGCCTCCTTCGCCCTCATCATGCTCTGGCCCAAACTTGAGCTTAGCCTGCAGTATGACATGGGTGAGTCCCTTTTGTGCCCCTCTGCTTCTCAGTTCCCCACAGCCCTGAACCTTGATGGTCCCTGACGCCTCTTCCACTGGCATATGTGGATTCTGCTCACTGGTTCCCCTCGAGTCACACACACACTTCTGTGTGTGACCCCAAGCCTACCTACTCCCTGCCCTGCACCCCCCCTTGTATATCTGCTCCCCCAGCTCTGGCCACTCTCAGGGAGGACCTGACACAGCGGCGGTTCCTGATGAGTGGGGTAACAGCGCCTGTGAAGAGGAGGAACGTCATCCCCCATGATTTGGGGACCCAGGTACAAGTCCCTCCAGCACAAGGGCGCGTCGCTCCCTCCGTTTCTGCACCCTCCACCTGAGCCTGCAGTGCAGATGACCACATTTCCTCCCCTCCCCAGATGATGAGCCATGGCTCCGGGTCAATGCGTACGAGATCCATGATACTGGAGACTGGAAGGACCTGAACCTGAAGTTTGTGCTGCAGGTCTATCGGGACTATTACCTGACAGGCGACCAGTGTTTCTTGAGGGACATGTGGCCTGTGTGTCTGGTAAGGGACACGTATGCAGTGATCTGTGTACCAGGGGCATGTTTCTGGGTGTCTGGGGAAAGCCCAGCTGGCTACTGTTGTCTTTTCTTAGTATCTTGGTCTTCAGTATCTTGATCCCTCTCTAGGCCGTGATGGAGTCTGAAATGAAGTTTGACAAGGACCACGATGGACTCATCGAGAATGGAGGCTATGCAGACCAAACCTATGATGGATGGGTCACCACAGGCCCCAGGTTGGGGGGTAGGGATTTCCAGGGCCTAAGGTGGGGAACTGGGCATCAAGGGATTGTGAGCATCAGTGTGCCTATTATACTGTATAAGAGTGGCTGGAGCTGCCAGGCTGATTCCCCCAACCTGTGTCCCTCATCAGTGCTTACTGCGGAGGACTGTGGCTGGCGGCCGTGGCTGTGATGGTCCAGATGGCTGCTCTGTGTGGGGCACAGGAGGCCCAGAATAAGTTTTCTTCCATCCTTAGCCGGGGCCAGGAAGCCTATGATCGGCTGCTGTGGAATGGTGAGTTGGAGAATCCTAAAGAATCTCAAGGCAGCTCTGGGAGGCAGGAGACTTACTTTGTCCTCCCTCTCCAGGCCGCTACTACAACTACGACTGCAGCTCTCAGCCTCAGTCCTATAGCATCATGTCTGACCAGTGTGCTGGCCAGTGGTTCCTAAGGGCCAGTGGCCTAGGAGAAGGAGACAGTGAGGTGAGAGACTAGGAGAAGAAATCCTAGAGAAAGCTAAGGGTTTTTCCTGGGGGTGGGAGCAAGTAGAAAAGACCATGTTTCTTCCCTGTCCCTCTAGGTGTTTCCTACCCAACAGGTGGTCCGTGCTCTCCAAACAATCTTCGAGTTCAATGTCCAGGCCTTTGCTGGAGGGGCCATGGGGGCTGTGAATGGCATGCAGCCCCGTGGTGTTCCTGACACATCCAGCGTCCAGTCTGATGAAGTCTGGGTGGGCGTGGTCTATGGGCTGGCAGCCACCATGATCCAGGAGGTAACTCACTCCCTTCTCCGGCTCTCTGCCATCTGTACCTTGGTTATCAGACTCCTAATAACCTAATTCAATGCCATCTTATCCATCCAGAGAGCCTCCCCCTTTCCTTGGCATGCATTCTATTGCCTGTCTTCAGGCTTCTGCCTATGAGCCAAATTTATCTCCCCCACTAGCCAGGAACTCCCTGAGGGCAGGGACCCTATTATCTCCATCTGTCTGGCTGAAATAGCTATTCAGGGGTTGCCAAGTAATGCCTTCCCGCTCTCGCTTACAGGGCCTGACTCGGGAGGGCTTCCGGACGGCTGAAGGCTGCTATCGCACTGTGTGGGAGCGCCTGGGCCTGGCCTTCCAGACGCCCGAGGCGTACTGCCAGCGGCGCGTGTTCCGCTCACTGGCCTACATGCGGCCCCTGAGCATCTGGGCCATGCAGCTGGCCCTGCAGCAGCAGCAGCAGCAGCATAAAAAGGCCTCTGGGCCGATATCCAAACGGGGCACAGGACTATGCACCAGGCCCGAACATGGACCAAAGGAAGCCACGGCGAACCCAAGCCCAGAGTGACCCGTGTGAACCGTGGAAGGAGGCGCTAATAGCCCAGCCTTTAGCCTGACCTTTCCTCTGCCACCACCCCACCCCCAGTCTCCTGCAACCCTGAGCCACCAGGACAATCATGCCCTCCCTTCTACCTACCCACCGTGCCAGTAAAGAGGGGTTGAGGGTGAACCATGTATCAGAATCACTTATTTATTTCTTTCTTCACCCCATCCCCTCACTGCATGACGTGTTCAGGGAGTCATCTGATTCTCCTAGGCCCTTTCATGGGGTGACAGACATACACAGGTTCAAATAAAAGACCCAGAAAACCAGTGAGTGTGGTGTGTTTGAGTCCTCAGGCTTCCTGACAAGGCACAGGACCTGAGGCTAGCCCTCTCCCATTCCCTTTCCTCCACACACAGACTAGGGGGCACCAGACTCTGACAGAGGGCCCCCACATCCTCACATCTAGCCTGAGTATCTGCCCTGCAAGATAACAGATGTGGGGCTGGGAGTAGGGAGCCATCCTTCCTCTCTTGTGAGATTTGCATGCAGGGGAGATATGGACTCTGGGCAGGAGCACTCTGAGAAACCATCAGGCAGTGGCAATTGCCGGGGAGGCTCTGCTCTAGGAGCCTGGGGCATGAGATGGAAGAAGCAGCAAGAGTTGCTAGCAGCCTGGAGCTCATGGTCCAAGCTGTCCTTTGGTACCTCTGACTGCAGGGCAGGTGGCTCCAGCTGTGGGGGGTCCTCGCTGGGGAGGGCACGAAGCTGACGGGACAACACTGAGGAGACAAAGCCTGTTCAGGGGCAGGCTGGGGCTCTCCCCTAGCCCCTCCTTAGTGGTATCCTCAAGGCGCTCTCACCTCTGTGCTCAGCCGGCAGGCTCCCCCTTGTGTCCGAGGAGTACATAGCAGGTACGAGGAGGAGACAGAAGGAGAACAGTAGAACCTGGAGCACAGGAGAAAAGAGATGAAGAAGGGCTCTGCGTTGCACCCCTCTCCCTGCCACCTGAGAAGAGGATATCTCCTTCCATCACCATCCTCACCAAGACACAGGTGCTGCTACTGCTGGCTTTGTTTGCTGTCTGAATCACCATGGCCTGGAGTCTCCTCAGCTGATCCAAAAGGGACCTAGAAGAGGGGACACTGAGCACCTCCAGCCTGGCACCTCGCCATACAACAAAACCCTCCTGTTAATGCCATCCCCTCCACGTGTGCACTGGATCCTCTCTTACTTTTTGCAAGTGATCCCTTCTGTGACCAAAATACCAGACCTCAGAACACAAAGACACATGTCTCTGCCCTTACTTAAACTTCTTTTGCGAACCCCTTCAGTGGTACTCCACTGCCTGATCAACTTCGTACACAATCCTCACCAGGGATTATATTCTCTATCTTCTGGCCCAACTCACCTATTTAAGGGTTCCAGCCAGACTGGACTAGGCTGTGTCCTCTCTGCCTAGAATGCTCCCCACCCCCATCCCAGAATCATACCTACTATCAAATGCCATCTGCCACATGAGGTCTTACTCCCTCTCTTCCTTCTTGATACTTACACTTGTGAATTTATTCCCCATTACTGTGAGCTTCATGGAATCAGAGACCCACTAAAGACCAAGTATCAGACCTTATATGTGAGAGATGCCCGGTGAGAAATCAAGTATGGAGCAGGAGAAAGACTGAGACAGTATTAACTGGGAGGGCTGAGAAAACCCTGATGTGAAAGAGTTGCTTACAGATTCTGTTCCTCCAGGAGCTGTACTTTGTTCTGTAGCTCCAGATTCTGGGCTGTGTATTTCAGGACCCTGGAGGAATAACAGGGATGTGGGGACATGGCCTGTATTCTCTTCAAAAACCTCACACTTCAAGTACCTGTTTCTCCCACCCCCGATTCCAGCTCCCTTTCATACCTGCTTTCTAAACCCCCCACATACACCTTCTTCTTCCTACGGCTCTCTTGAGCAGACTTTTTGTTTCGAATCTTCCTCCGCACTCGTTTCAGAACTTGTTCCTCCATCTGGGAGAAGACAGGAAAAGGGATCCCATCAGAGGAACATTAGACCAAAGAGTTTGAAGGCAACCAAGTTCAGTCTTCTCAAAGCAGAAATTCCTTCTACAATTTCCCTGACCAATAGGCACTCTGCTTCTGTCTCAATGCTTCTGTCCTCACAAGCCAAACCATTGTAACAATTTTATTAAATAATAATTTTTAAAAAAAACCTTCCTTATGAGCCAACATCTGCTTCTGTTATTTCTACTTGTTGCACTTACCTAGCACCTAATCTCTGGGGCCATAATAGACAAAGGTCTTCAGCTATTTTAAAGCACTTGACATTTCTTCAGAGTTTAAAAAAAAAAAAACTGGGCAAAAATTTTAACTCATCATCTTATCTCTTCTTAGGATGGACTGCATCTTCTTAATATCTGTCAAAGATAATAGGCTCAAAACTTAAGAAGCTTTTTGGCCAATGAAAAAGAAAACAAGATAGTTATTGCCCTTCTAGTGGCAACACTATTAGATAACTGGTATCTGACGATACAACTGGGCTTCCCCAGTGCCTCAGCAGTAAAGAATACGCCTACAATGCAGGCAACTCAGGAAACACAGGTTCCATCCCTGGGTCGGGATGCTCCCCTTGAGAAGGAAATTGCAACGTACTCCAATATTCTTGTCTGGGAAATCCCATGGACAGAGGAGCCTGGCGGGCCATAGTCCATGGAATTGCAGAGCTGGACACGACTTAGCGACCAAACAACAACAACTAAATCTGACGATACAGCTTCTAAACCCCATTCTCTTCCTTAGCAGCCATATCACACTGTTGACTCAACTTGCACTTTTTTTTGACCACGCCTCGCACTTGTGGGATCTCAGTTTCCTGACCAGGGGATTGCACCCTGGTGCAGACCAGGATTGCACCCTGACCCTGAGCAGTGAAAGCACACAGTCCTAACCACTGGATTGCCAGGGGATTGCCTCAACTTATATTTTTAAGAATTAAAATTGTTAACCTTTCTGTAACAGACATTGATTTCATCATAGTATCACAATACCATGTGTGTGAAGCTGCCACTCATTGCTTGAAACTACAAATTTTACATTTATTCTTGTTATACTACTTGTTATACTACTCTAATACTTGATTTACTATTCAGCTACAGATAAATTAGCATGAAACCAGTGAAATATAAGTATCAGAGCCCTGTGCTTGTACAGTACTTTCCAAATCCCTTTACTAATATTACCCTGATAATTTTGAATTCTTAGTTAAAAAGAACACCAAAATTTATAAAAGCACTACAAACCAGGATCCGTCCTTGCAGCAGTATACTAACCACATGCCCCAGCTTCCTACTCAAAAATGTGCTAATCTCTCACCTCAATTCTTTTTCAAGTTACTGATACAAAATTAACAGAACTGGCCTACTTGGAACTCACAATCCCCGTCCCCACAATGGGAGACTTACCTTAGTGAGCGGAAGCATCCCAGGCAAAGTAAGCCCCTCCTTCTCCAACAGCCTTTTCTCCTCCTCAGTCAATATCAGCCTAGCAATCTCCTGCGGTTCCGGAGAGGTGGGCAGCAGAGTTGCAAAGGGATTTCAGAAAGTAACGCGGAATACTGCCCCGACCCGCGCAATACGGAAATAACCCTCCTGTAAATCAAGTCAAGTAAGTACCTGATCTGCGGGCTCCTCCACATACAGTGGAGTCATCTGAGCCCCCTCTTTTCCACAGCTCTCATTATCTGCAAAACGGATAATATGAATAGTCAGGCCTCGGAATCCTCTCCTTTCCCAAACTTCACTTATTTCAGGCTTACCTAGATCTATGGAGACATGCTCTTGTGAGAGAGAATAGGTGTGGTCATGCTGGACAAGACAGGAGTTAGAGCTGCTGAAAACGTTCAACGATGATGGGGGACTCGGCAGGCAGCTCAGGAAATCCTCCATGTCCCAATCGCTCAGAGACTGCACAGGGTTCAAATTAACAGGCTTTGACCATCACCACCCCCTGCCTCAGGGACACCCCCCACCCCGCCCACCAACCCGCCTCACACCTCCGCGACTCAGAGACCCCCCACTCGCCTCAGAAAGTGGCAGCTCCCAATCCGGCGGAGACGCCAGGGCCTCGTCGGGCGCCGCACCCAAACCACCGCTTTCCTCTAGCAGAAAGCCTAGCAGGTCACGGTCACTCGAGTCCAACGCCAGCTCCATATGAGACATTTATGGAAAAGATGCGCAGAAACACAAGAGTTCACCTCGCCACCCGGACCCTATCCCGAACCAGGCGTAACCGCGACGGACTGTCAGTCGGCCCCACCTATCGGCTCTCCAGCGGCGTTTCCTCCTAGCTGCTGGCGTTGGCTCTGAAACCGGGACACGCCTTCCAGACTCCACTCCCCGCTAGACTTCCAACAGAACACAAGTGACGCACCTACCCAGGAGGCATGCCGGGAGTTGGAGTCCCCGCTCCCGACCCGGACGCGGAGGCGGCCGCGGTACGCGCCACGTCCAGGGCGCGATGCAAATAGAGGGGACGTGCCTTCCGCCCCCGCAGTCCCTGAGGGCGGGCATTCTGAGGAAGCGGCTCCGCCCCGGGCTAGAAAAAGGAAGGATTAGAGCCTAAAAGGGAACTAGGGCGCAGTTCGGGAGCTTTCTCGGGATTGCGCCGCACCCTCGCTTCCTGCTGGGGAGGGGCTGCCGGTCGTAAGGGGGCTCCCGAGCATCGAGAGCTGGGGCCAGAGCAGCTTCCTGCAGTGCCCGCGACCATAGAGCGCGGGCCCAGGGCGCCGCCCGCGGGTCGGGGACGTTCCCGGGACGGAAGTGGCCAAGAGTGTCGAAGGGAGGGCGAGGCCGCAGCCGGAGAGCCACCGGGAGAACGAGCGGGTTAGCGGGCCGGCGGGCGGGGCACAGAGCCGGGCAGCGCAGGTAGGCCGGACCGGGCGAACTGGGGCCTCAGGGTGGGGCCGCGACGCCAGGCCTGGGAGGCGGGCGGGCAGGGCCCCTGACTTCTGCGTCTGTTTCGGGTCATGGAGAGGTTCGCGTCCGGTGTATCTCTGCTTGTGCTCTGAGTTAAATAGGCCGGTTTTCGGCAGCCATGCCCTTCCTGGAGCAGTCCTCGGCCTGGGATAGTTTTGAGGGAGGGTGAGGAGTGGGTGGCAGTGTGGCGCAGGGCGGGGATCAGCTTTGGGGTTAGCTGATAGCGAGTAAGTGAGTAGGAACGGGTGAGTTGAGGATTAAATGGAGTTGGGTTTTAGGAGTTAAGGTTAGCTTTAGGAGTGTAAAGCTGGGGTTAAAATTTAGATCTATTAGTGTGAGGTGCGTTTTGTGTAGGTGAAGTTTGGATTAAGGGCATCATTTTGTTTCTATAACGACCAACGTTAGTTAGAATTCAGGTTAACGTATGTCAGAGGTCAGGTTAAGGGTCAACAACAGGAACTAGGTTTGAAGTCCAGTTTTAGGGATTAGAGAAGGTTAGCATAGCCAGTACAAGGGATAAACAAGAAAGGGGTGAATCAGGAATCAAGTGACAAATGAACTTTAGGTTTAGGGATCAAGATTTAGGGTTAAAGGTCCAGAGTTGGTGCTACAGGTAAAAATTAGATCAAAATTAGGAATCAGGGATTGGATTCAGGTATGTGGTAGGACAGGGATGCCTGTCAAATCCAGTACTGGGAATCAGGAGACAAATTACAGTTAGCGTTAATGTTAGAAATTTCAGGCAGTTTTCTGTGCTGTAGTTGAGGTCAAGGTGGTTGATCTCAGGCAGGTGAAGTTTAAGAGACTGCCAGTAGGTAGATGCCCTTGTTTTCTGGGGAAGGCTTCTTTGGCCCAGGGAAATGACAGACTAATTTCAGGCTAGGTTTCTGGGCTAGCTGGAATTGCTGGCATCAGGGATTCCAGCTTAATTCTATTCTCTAAGCCTCAGGCTCTTGCTGTGACCACCACAGTTGAGGGGGAGGGTTCTTGGATCCTGTTGTTTACAAGGTAGGAGTTAGAAAAGAGTTAGGGACCCAAGACATGTACAGGGCTTAGTAATTGTGGCGGACTGCCTAGGGGAGAAGGGACTGGTAATTAACAGGAAAGCAGACCAAGGAAACTGTTCCCATGCAAGAAGAGGATGGCTTAATTCTCTGAAAGTTCAGCCCTACTGCCTCCATTTTCCCTCAGTCCTTTGAAATTAAGCCTTCCTCTCTAACTCTCCTCCCTGGCCCTGCATTTCACACCCTCAGGCATACCCACTGACCGAATACTTCCCTTGCCTTTAGCTTTCCCATGCTGTTCACGTTACTCAGTTCTGCCTCCCTTCCCACCTCTTAATCCACACATCCCACCTTCATTTACCCTCATCCACATCTCAGCTTTCCCATCATTTTAAAGCACTCTCCACCATATATTTACCTACTCATTCACCTACATACCTCCTGTTTATCTGCTAAATACCCCACCACCAGCTCAACACTACTGCCAAGCCCTCACAGTCCCTGCTATGTGCCATTCCCTGATTCTAAGCCTCCTAATTTCTTGGTCCAGTTATACATCCCCTTCCCCCACTCCCCCAACAGAAAAGAGGAAATGAGACCCAAAGAGGAAACTGGGTCTTGCTGATCCCACGCCCAACCAGGCCACTAACCACACCCCCTTTCACTCCCAGCCTGACCCTGCCACTGACCACAACACTGTCCCCTACCCAGCCTGACCCGCCACTGGCGTCAGCCCATCCCCCTCAACTCCATCTTTACTTAGACACTGCCAGCGTCTCTTCCCTGTCCCCCTGTTCCACTCATTTAACCTGATTTAGCCACTGACCACACATCTCTTCTCAACCGCCTACCGCCTGACCTGGCCTCTGACCTCATTCCCTGTCTTAGCCTCGGTTCACATAATTCTTCCTCTTCCCCCAGGCTGATTCAGTAACTTATTATATCCATATTTTTTCTACTGTTATCTTCCCCAGCTTGTCCTTGCATTTTTCTCTTCCCCCATTTCCAGCCTGGTGATAGTCACTAAGCCCATCCTTTCTGCCCCTACCTGACTGCTAACTGCATCCCCTAAGGCAGCCTCATGTTTGCATTCTCACCTCCTCCTGTCCTTTCTTTCCCCTCTCCCCAGTACCTTAGCTAAATTCAGGCACTCTGAAGTACCTGCTGATGACTGGAAGCTGTGGGCCTCCAGCCTCACTTTGGGCCCTAGTTCCTGAGTTAAGCTTGTCATTAGATCCTGTTGGTTCTACCTCTTCAGATTTCTGATGAGTGACATCGTTTCCACCATTCTAATTCTGGCTTCATTACCTCCGACTTGTGCCAGTGCAGGGTCTTTATAACTAACCTCCCAGGTAGCTGCCAGAGTTTCCTGAAGTTGGTTGTGCCCCTTCTCTGATCATAGCCTCCCTTGGCCTCCTGTTGCCCTTTGTAGGTGAAATCCCGCATCCTCCTCCTGAGTCCACCCCTGCCTTTCCATCCTAACCTTGACTTCCCCATCACTGCTCACTTGCAGGTACCCTGTGCTTCAACCAGTCTGTTCCTCACTTCCCTGAATGCTCCTCCGTGATTTCCTGCTTCTCCACCTTTGCTTATGCTATTCTCTCTGCCTGGAATGCCACCCCTGACTCATCTCCGGCTGGCTGGAATAGTGGAGAGAGCTTGGGCTTTGGAGTCAGAAAGACCTGGGTTTGGATCCTGGCCTCACAACTTATTAGCTGTGTGACTTTGGACAAGCACCTTGAGCAAGTGTTTAACTTCTTTGAGCCTGAGTTTCCTAATCTGTAAAAATGGAAATAACGACACCTACCTTGCAGGGTTGTTGTAAGGATTAAATGAAATTGTGTACACAAAGCAATTGACATATCATCAATAAAAGATAGATCATTGTTTTTTCTTATCTTTTTTTGTTTAAATCTTGACTTCAAATGACACTTTTCATGGAGACATTTTAGTCCCCTTTCCCTGACCTGAAAGGGATCTCTCCCATGAGCGCGTACTGTTTGGTTCTTACCTCATCCTGCCTTCTATTATAACTCTGTATGTAGCTATCCACTCTGCTGAGGGCAGATGTGAGTGCTTACCCTTCTTGGTTCCCAGCCACTGAGAACCAGGGCCTTCCTCACAACAGGCCCTCAGAACTGCTCACTGGAAGACTGGAAGGAGAAAGCCCACAAGAGAGACATTGGGGCTGAGTGTTGTGTGCCTGATGACAGAGGTAGAGTCTTTATGGGAAGATAACGTTGTTGTGATGGAGCTGTGTAGGGGCTGTGTGCTTGAGATAATGTGTATGTATGTAGAGACTATCAGTAACTTTGTGGGAAAGAGCTCAATGCATAGGCTGGGATACATTTAGGGAGAATGAATATGCATGGATCAGGATGGAGGTAGGGAATGGTTATGCTGGGGGAGGTCAGGTCCAGCCCTTCAGCTGCCCAGTCCAGCCCTAAAGAGCCTGCCGCAGCCTGAGGCCGGATATGTCAGTCTCACCCACAGCCCTCCCTCCCTCCCCGCGGTTACAGACTCAGAGGCCAAATTTGGTAACAGACTTGAGTGTTACTCCCCCCAACCCTCTTACATTCTGAGTCTGTCTTCAGCTTTCTCTCTCCCTCTGTCCCTCTCTGTAATTCCCTGTCTCTCTGCAGCTCCCTCTGTAGGTATCTGCTCTGACTATATTCTCTATGTCCCCCAAATTCCTTACCCCCAGTACACTTACATTCCATTCCTTGCTGGGATTTGACCTCTGTCCTCTATCCTCCCCCCCGCCCCCAATTGCCCAACTCCTCTGGAATGCATCTCAGGAATGTCTTGAGGGAGGAGGAGCTCTCTGGGAGGGGGACATCGTTGGGGGGGGGATTGTTGCTGTTCCATAAAACATGACGGAAAGTAGAAAGAGGAGGAAAGTTCTCCAGCCGGAACAGGAACTGGGTAGCTTCTCCCCTTACTTCCAGGGGCCTGCTTCTGTGCTCTCATTGCCCCCAACTCATTTGATTCCTTTTGCTCCTTCACCCACTTGTAGCTGTGTGGGTGTCCACTCAGGACCAGCCTGAAAGTGAGGGTAGCCATGAGTCAACTCCCTTATCGGGGGCTCAACAGAGGTTTCCGTGCTTAAGGAAGAAGGGGGGTGTCCATATGTCCGGAGGAAATGGGGAGAGATGTGCAATTTCAGCTGAGGGTGGAAGGTCTTTTCAGTGTGTCCTCGGCTTGACAGACCTTCCAGCCTTCCAGCGACCCTACAGCCAGGTCTGTCCAGCTATCGGGAGAGGTGTGCTGGGGATGGGGAGGGGGGCAGAGACCTAGAACTGGGGAGAGTGGGAGGGTCCCCTCTTGTTGGGAGTAAAGATGGAGGGTGAGCTATGGTTTCTTCTTTTTGGAGACTCGAGATTATTTATAAGGTCAGAAATTGTCAGACTCCTGATCCAGACCTTTGCCACATCTGCCTCCTGTCTCCTGTTTCTACCTAGATTTTCAGTTTTCCTCATCTCTTCACCCTCCAAAAACGCACCCCTTTCCAGCTTCCCTGGTTCTCAGCTGCTGCCTCTGTTTCCCACCTTCTGCTTCTAAGATCCCAACCTCTGCTTCCAAGCTTCCCTCTAGCTGTGCTTTCTCCCCTTTGGGGTTAGCAGTTTGCAGAGAGGGGAATGGGCTGCCTGGATGTGCTCATCTCTCTTAGGTAGGAGGCACCAATCCCTGGATGGAGCTGGTCACATCATCAGCTGCCAGGCAGACTTGTTGTCTGGTGCACTGTGTGCCACCTGCCACCTCCATGAAGGGTGGAGCCTGGAGGGTGGGGAGAAGGCTGGGTGGGACTAAGACACTGTCAGGAGAGGCAGCTGAGCTGGAGGGCAGTGTTTGAGAAGGACTTACTGAAGAGGACAGAGCATAGGAGGAGTTATAGTGAGAACTGGATATTAACCTGCTATCTTAGAAGGAGCAAGGACTGAGGAGTTAAGAGGGACTGGGCCCTCTCTCTGAGCTGTCTTGAAACACACACATATCCAGTCTGATACCCCTTCTGCAAAATTTAAAGAGTTGAGATCCCTTTGGATTAGAAAAACCATGATTCTGGCTTGACTGCTGGGGGAGCCAAATGTGGACCGAGCTGCTCCGGGAGGCCTCCAGCATGTCAAGTTACTGGAGAGCTGAGACACGTAAGCCAGGATGGCTTGAACAGCAGTGTTGGTCCTCCCTGCCAGACTAGCTCAAGTCAGTGTTTGCAGGGCTCAAGAGCCCTTGGGGATTATCTAATATAACGTCTTCATTCTGCAGAGAAGGAGAATAAAGCTGTGAGAGGAAAGATCACATGATGAGTCAGGGCAGTGCTCTGGAAATCCCAGACGGGGAGAAGCCAGGAGGATATAGTAAGAGACAAAGAGAAAAAGACTGAACCAGGAAGGGTGAAAATAGGGCAGAGATAGGACTGGGAAAGGAGGTGAGCAGGGACAAGGGTAAGAGAGAAACACTTGGAAGAAAGAAAGGAGGCCCAGATTCCAGTCTGGGGGTGGGGTGGTATCCTCAGGTAGCACTGTTCAGACCTGCCTTTGTGCCTTGCAGACCAACCTCTCCTTCAGAGGTCTCAGACACCTAAGACTAGTCCTTTTGATACAGCTCATCTTTCACTCTTTAATATCATTAAATAAAACAAGAACACACTCACTGTTTTCTGCTTTGGTGACTCCCTTTCCCGGGTCTCCATGTGGGGGGCCTCCTCTCCTCCAATGAGGGTGTATTCTAATACCCTGATGCCATGGGCCAGGTATAGCCAGGCTGGAGAGAAGAAGCCGCCACCATGGTTGCACTTTCGCTGAAGATCAGCATTGGGAATGTGGTGAAGACGATGCAATTCGAGCCGTCTACCATGGTGTATGATGCCTGTCGGATCATCCGTGAACGGATCCCAGAGGCCCTATCTGGCCCTCGTGAGTCTGACTGCCCAGGTGGTTGGGGTGAGAGCCCTTGGTCCCTTCTTGTTCCCAGGCTCTTGGCCTTGGGAGATGATTCTGTTGTCCCCCAAGGCTTCTCATCTCTCAGGTCTGTGTTCCTTGGCCCCCGCCCTCCTCTTTAGGCCCAGGATCACTGGGAAAATAATAAGGGGTAGTGGAGTAGCCATTCAACCACATTGGGTTTTTTTTTAAGCCTAAGGTGACCCATCTTCTCTTTTAGCCAGCGACTTTGGGCTGTTTCTGTCAGATGATGACCCCAAAAAGGGTATATGGCTGGAGGCCGGGAAGGCTTTGGATTACTACATGCTCCGAAATGGGGTGAGTATCACTTCACAAGGACCACCAATATCCTCTGCCATCATTTCCCTCCTTCTGCCTCCTATTCAGTACCCATATCTGTTGTCTTTGAGCTCTCCCATGCTTTCTAATATAGGCAGTCATGATGCCCTGTTTTCAAACAAGCCACCAGTCTTCCTTTTAGTAATCTACTTTCCTTCCCTCTCTGGCTGCCTAAAAAGAAAGTAATATCTTTAGCTTAAAGTGGGCCTCTCCTGTTCCTGACCCAATAGGACACATGGAGTACAGGAAGAAACAGAGGCCCTTGAAGATCCGCATGCTGGACGGCACCGTGAAGACTGTCATGGTGGACGACTCAAAGACTGTCACCGACATGCTCATGACCATCTGTGCCCGCATTGGTAAGGGGCGTGCGGGGCTGAGGGCTCAGAAGGAGGCCTAAAAACCCTGCTGGGGATGCTACCAACCCACCCCCTTCCCCAGGCATCACCAACCATGATGAATATTCACTGGTTCGAGAGATTATGGAAGAGAAGAAGGAGGAGGTGACAGGGACCTTACGAAAGGACAAGACACTGCTGCGAGACGAAAAGAAGATGGAGAAACTGAAGCAGAAGTTGCACACAGATGACGAGTGTAAGCAGAAGGGGACTGGCGAGGGCGTTTGAAACAACTGGGGTGTTAGGGGCAGCCATTTCTGCGTTACTTTCTGAGTTTTCTTTTGCAAGGCACTGTTTAAACACTGGGGCTGCATCTGTGGTAAAACAAAGTCCTACGCTCATGGAATGGAACGTATTAGTGAGAGAGGGTGGGACATGAAGAAACAAAAAATCAAAAACTGACGGTGTAAGGGCTGCAGGGACTTGGCACTGAGGGGACCCTCTGTGCCCCAGTGAACTGGCTGGACCATGGCCGGACCCTGAGGGAGCAGGGAGTGGAGGAGCACGAAACGCTTCTGCTCCGGAGGAAGTTCTTCTACTCAGACCAGAATGTGGACTCCCGGGACCCCGTCCAGCTGAACCTTCTCTACGTGCAGGTAGGGAGAGGATGGGCCAGGTGGTGGGCAGCAGGGAGAGAAGCAGGAGTGCGGTGGGGCGCCCCTGCTCCCCACACAACATTTGTTTCCTCTCTCTCTGCTCCCCAGGCACGAGATGACATCCTGAACGGCTCCCACCCTGTCTCCTTCGATAAGGCCTGTGAGTTCGCTGGCTTCCAATGCCAGATCCAGTTCGGGCCCCACAATGAGCAGAAGCACAAGGCTGGCTTCCTCGAGTGAGTGACCCTCATCCCATACCTGTCGGGCCCAGGACTCCCTGCCACTGTGGCCCTAGCATAGTGCGCCTGTCTCCATCCCAGGTCTTCTCCCCTGCTTCCTCTTCTGAGTTCCCAGGGCCTGACCCCCACGGGGCCCTTTTCAGCCTCCATCCTCCACATGTGTCTTTCCATGTGGAATGTGAAAGTAGTCCAGTCTCTGCCCCTGCCCCCTACCTCTGAAGCAAGCATGTCACTTTTTTGAGAGTCTCTGAAGAATTGTGCTCCAATAGCCAGTGGCAAACAGGGTACATTTTTGTCACAGGAAACATCAGATTTCAGAAGTCTCATAGGTCTCATCCACTGGTATTTCTCAGAATGTATAGAGTTTGATGTGGCTTTCTCAGCTTCCTACAAGCATGATCATCCTTCTAGTAAGCCCCTTCTGCTCTTGTTTCCCTAAAATTGTGATCTAGTCTTTATTTTCCCCAGGAAAGGAGCCTCCAATTCAAGTTCCCTTAGTCTCTTTCCCTACAGAGAGAGATGCAAGCTGCATTCAAGAGTTAGTACTAAGTCACTTCAATTTCAGGGACAATCTAGACTCTCGTGCCTTGAATCTTCCTTCTCCCCAAAGATAAGGACAAAGGACAAAGATAAGGACTCTCCTAGACATCTCCTCACACCCCCAGGCCCACAGTCCATGGCCCACATAGCCCTGATGCTGTCCACTACATGCTGACCCTCCCTTTTCTGGTGTAGCCTGAAGGACTTCCTGCCCAAGGAGTATGTGAAGCAGAAGGGAGAGCGTAAGATCTTCCAGGTGAATGGGGCAAGGGACATGTGTGGGACGACCTGGGAGCTTTGCTGCCTAATCCTACTGACTGAATGGACCCCTCCTCATCACCCCTACCCTGCTTCCGCCCACCAAGCTGTTCTCCCACCTCTCCTGCGCCAAGACAGCAAAAGACCTGGGCTTCTGGTCTCTGCTGCATCACTGCACCTGCTGTGAAGCTCAGTTCAATCATCTTGTTTCCTTTCCTTTCCCTCTAACATGGGATAGCTATCTTCCCGAAAAGGACTGATAGGGAATCACTGTGAAGAGTAGATCTTTGTACAGACGGAAGATGTTATCTCTGCTCTTTGAATCCTCAGCCCAAAAGGCCTTCTGTTTGACCTTCTACTTCCTAACTATCCCTTCACATCTATAGAACATGTCCAAGTCCCTTAACTGTATCCTTCGTTTCTTGAACCATCGCTTCAGCATATTCTGTATCAGCCCATCCCCTCACCTTCTCTTTTCTCATAGCCTGCATCCCCTAACTTTTTCTGTGTTCCCATAATACTCTCCTACCATAGTTGACATCCCAACTTAACTTGTAGTCTGCAATGTCATCTTACTCAGATTTTGCTAAAAGTTTCCCCATTTCATACTTGAAGGCACACAAGAACTGTGGACAGATGAGTGAGATTGAGGCCAAAGTACGCTACGTGAAGCTGGCCCGTTCCCTCAAGACATATGGCGTCTCCTTCTTCCTGGTCAAGGTGGGTTACTGACCCTTCTCCCTGCCCACCCTTATCTCTGCTCTTACCCTTTCCTATCTGAGTCTCTTGCCCTGCCCTGAGTCACATTTTCTGCCATTCCCCAAGAGTTTCATTTTGTTCTTGTGAAAACTTGCCTCCTTGTCAGCACATCCCTCCCTGCCCTGCGTTTTTCTTCCCTTTCCCTTTATCCTCATGTAGCCAGGTCCATCCGTAGACAACCCAGTTTAGCTCTCCTGCCACCATCAGCACCCCTTTGTGGTCTGGATCTGATCCCCTGACTAATAACATCCACGACCTCTGCCTCATAGGAAAAGATGAAAGGAAAAAACAAGTTGGTGCCCAGGCTTCTGGGCATCACTAAGGAGTGTGTGATGCGAGTGGATGAGAAGACCAAGGAGGTGATCCAGGAATGGAACCTCACCAACATCAAACGCTGGGCTGCATCTCCCAAGAGCTTCACCCTGGTGAGCTGAGGTCTTGGGGGAGAAAGGGCTGTGTAGTTTTCAAAGAAGGGGCAGCCGCAGGGTCTCCCCAACCCCTCTGTGCAGGGTAGGTACCCTGAAAATAATTCCAGAAAAAAGGAGAACTTTGGAGCTACTGCAGGAACTTGGAATTTAGAATAGAGGAGAAACTCTATACTGGAGAATGAGAGAAGCTAAAATGAAACAGTTTTAAAAATCAGCAGAACCAAACTGTAACCAGCAAGCTGAGATCACAGGCCACTTGGAGTGAGGAAAGAAAAAGATGATAGAAAAATAAGCCTCCCTTCTTTCTGCAGCAACTCCTTACAGTAGCCCTGCCTCTAGCTTTGTGTTTCGGCTTTACTAATTGAAGACTGATCCCACCTTGAGGAAGTGCCCCACTGAGAAGGGAAGTTAGTAAAGGCGATTTTTCCATTTTGGATATTAGTGCTCATCCTTAACTCTGGTCATTTAATGATGAATGTATCCTCCCAATTTTATCATCAGGGTGACAGAAGAGAGATTTCCTAAATGCCATGGTTTTGAAACTGTGTAGCTTAAAGGATACTCCTTAAAAATAAAGTATTTCTCTCCAAGGGAAATAGAGAACTAGGAGGCGGAAGAAAGGCTGCTGTCCCAGAGGCTTCTCGCGTGGGAGGGCACCCTCAACAGCTCGGCCTCGGGCTCTTGCCCCACCTGTTCCTGTCCCAGGTTGACTCAGGCTTCCCCACTGAGCCCAGTCCCCATTGTCCCCCTAGGATTTCGGGGACTACCAAGATGGCTACTACTCAGTGCAGACAACCGAGGGGGAGCAGATCGCTCAGCTCATCGCTGGCTACATCGACATCATCCTTAAGAAGGTGAGCACTGGCTCCCCAACCCCCGCCTCCTCCGTCTCTTCCTGTACCTTGCCCCCATGCAGGTCCTTTAGAAACTGGGACCCAGGTTCTGGAAGATGGCTGACTGGGGAAAGATTAGAGGCTGCCTTTTCCACTTCCCTCTTTTTTGACGCTTGTTCCTTTTTTCTCCTATAGAAAAAAAGCAAGGATCACTTTGGGCTGGAGGGAGACGAGGAGTCTACTATGCTGGAGGACTCGGTGTCCCCCAAAAATACGAAGGAAGCTGGGCCCCATTCCTCGGGCAGGGAAGGCACGGCATGACCCCAAGGACTGGGAGGGTGGGGGGTCCTTAGGATGGCTCTCTATCAAGTCTCAGGCTGTGATGAGGCCTCACACATCCCCCAGAGCACAGGACAAGCAGAGGCGGTAGAGCAGGTGGGAAGGGGATGAGAGGAGGAGGTCCTCGACACACCCCCTGATCGTCTCCTCTTCAGGTCCACTGTGCTTCAGCAGCAGTATAATCGGGTGGGGAAGGTGGAGCATGGCTCTGTGGCCCTGCCCGCCATCATGCGCTCCGGAGCCTCGGGTCCCGAAAATTTCCAGGTGGGCAGCATGCCACCTGCCCAGCAGCAGATTACCAGTGGCCAGATGCACCGAGGACACATGCCTCCTTTGGTAAGAGTGCCCCTACTGCTGCCATGACTCTGCAGGGCCCAGCTAGGAGTTAGGTAGCTATTCATATTCCTCTCCTTGGCCTCAGGCTCTCCTTTATCTTTTCCCTCTAAATGTTCCCTGTTACTCCTTCTTGTCTTGTAGACGTCAGCCCAGCAGGCACTCACTGGGACCATCAACTCCAGCATGCAGGCAGTGCAGGCCGCCCAGGCCACACTGGATGACTTTGACACTCTGCCCCCTCTGGGCCAGGACGCTGTGAGTGTGGGACGGAGGAGGGCCAGTGGTGCTGAAGCTGGAACTCCAAGGACCAGGGTTGGGTGAACTGGAGCAGAGCCAATCCTGAGGTTGGTTTCTCTTCCCCTCAGGCCTCCAAGGCCTGGCGTAAGAACAAGATGGATGAATCCAAGCATGAAATCCACTCCCAGGTAGACGCCATCACCGCTGGCACCGCCTCTGTGGTGAATCTGACTGCAGGTAGGCTGGATGCCCAGCTCTCTGGGCAATGGGGGTGGGAGGGCGGATGTTTGCAAGCAGGAGTGTGACTGCACCTTGACTCACGGAAGGGACTGTGTGTGCGTCTCCCTCAGCGTGGGAGGTGGGGGTGGGTGTCTGTGTGTGTTGTGTGTGTGTGTGTGTGAGACTAACTGCCTGTGACTGATCTCGTCTTCCTGCTCCCTCAAGGGGACCCTGCTGAGACAGACTACACGGCAGTGGGCTGTGCGGTCACCACCATCTCCTCCAACCTGACGGAGATGTCCCGTGGCGTGAAGCTGCTTGCTGCCCTGCTGGAGGATGAAGGCGGCAGCGGCCGGCCCCTGCTGCAGGCGGCCAAGGGCCTGGCAGGGGCGGTGTCAGAGCTGCTGCGCAGCGCCCAGCCAGCCAGTGCCGAGGTCAGGGGCCAGGGTCCAAGCCCAGGGATCACAGGGTGGAAATAGGGAACCATGGGTGTATAGGACCCCTGGACATCTTGGTGGAGACTGGGCAGCTTCTGACCGGTGTTCACTCTCCACAGCCCCGTCAGAACCTGCTGCAAGCAGCTGGGAACGTGGGCCAGGCCAGTGGGGAGCTGTTGCAACAAATTGGGGAAAGTGATACTGACCCCCACTTCCAGGTTGGTGACTCATCCAGCCCCCAGAACCCCAGCTTCTAGGAGGTGACCTCTGATCCTGAATCCAGCTCTAGTCCAGCTACTATAAATTGATCCCTCAGAGCCAACCTGAACCTCTTTCCAGGAATCACCCTGGAAACCCCCTCCCAGTCCCTTTCTGGGGGGCTAAGAATTCAGAACCCCTGAATCCCAACTTAACCTATTAGTTCACCCTTGGCCCTTATTGGTGATATTTTTTTTTTTTTTGGCCACTATCATCTTTCCCAGGCCTCCCCATATGTAGCCCTCACCCCAGCTTGAGGGCCTCTTGACCCCCCTTCTAATCGTTTAACCACATACCCAGAGGATGCTGCCCCCTCCCCACCCCATGACAGTTTCCTCAGCTGACTTGTCATCCTGGATTTCCCATGCAGATCTGTGCACCCAGCGGGGCTGGGTTTCCATCTCCCCCTGATCCCCCCACGGTAATGGCCTCTGGCCTGGGCCTTCCCAGCTTTGTCCTCTCTGAGCCGCATACACTCGCTCTGCCCCCTCCCTGGCCTCCTGGGAGCAGAGCACGACGGGAGCTGGGGAGGCGTGGCACAGGCAGGACCTGAGAAAATGGGATCCAGAGGGTCATACAGGGACTTGCTCCCGAGACTCCAGGGTGACTGCTTCCAACCAAAGGCGGAGAAGAAATAGAGAAAAAATGCTGGGGGAGGGGGGAGATCCCCCCCCACCCCCATCCTGTTGTAATGGCACTGCCTGCCCTCCCTCCCCATCGCCGTCCGGGTGTATCCGCCTCCCTTCGGTGTACACTGTTTCTCTTGGTGTGGGTTTGTTCCTTGGTGGGGGTTCTGTCCTACTTGGTGCTCGAGGCAGGGGCTTGGGTAGGTTCTGGTTGCTTCTGCACACCGTTCTGTGATTGGAGGCAGTGGGACAAATGAAACAGCTTACGCCTCTGAGAAGGGCCCTTGGACCCCAAGCTGGATCTCGGGCCACGCTGACCGCTGGTTTCTCACAGGACGTGCTCATGCAGCTAGCCAAGGCCGTGGCAAGCGCTGCAGCTGCCCTGGTCCTCAAGGCCAAGAGTGTGGCCCAGCGAACAGAGGACTCAGGGCTTCAGACCCAGGTCATCGCTGCGGCAACACAGTGTGCCCTGTCCACCTCCCAGCTGGTGGCCTGTACCAAGGTGAGCCCCAAAGGTGCGCCAGCCTGCGCCAAGAGGTGATGTTGCAAGAGCCTCTCATCTAATCTCTTTGGCCCCCAAGGCCTCATTGTCCAACCTAATCACTTACGAATACCACAGAACTACAGATACCACACCTCACGACTCCTTTCCCTCGCCTGTGTCTCTGACACTCACTTTGCCTACAGGTGGTGGCTCCTACTATCAGCTCCCCAGTCTGCCAAGAACAGCTGGTGGAGGCTGGGCGACTAGTGGCCAAGGCTGTGGAGGGCTGTGTGTCCGCCTCCCAGGCCGCCACAGAGGATGCACAGCTGTTACGGGGGGTAGGTGCGGCGGCCACAGCTGTCACCCAGGCCCTGAACGAGCTGCTGCAGCACGTGAGGGCCCTGCCACAGGGGCTGGGCCTGCTGGCCGCTATGACCAGGCCACCGACACCATCCTCACAGTCACCGAGAACATCTTCAGTTCCATGGGTGATGCTGGTAAGGACACCCCCCTGGGAAGACAGAGAACCTCGATGAGGTTCTCTGAGCCTGCTGGACTCTTCCTTGCAGACCTGCCACCACCCCCCTGAGGACTCAGCACAGGGCTGAGTGTTAAGTCTTTGAAATCTCCAGTTCCCCGTTTGTTAGGCAGGAATAGAATCACTGCCCTGCCTTCTTCTGTGTGTGTGTGTGTGTGTGTGTGTGAGACTAACTGCCTGTGACTGATCTCGTCTTCCTGCTCCCTCAAGGGGACCCTGCTGAGACAGACTACACGGCAGTGGGCTGTGCGGTCACCACCATCTCCTCCAACCTGACGGAGATGTCCCGTGGCGTGAAGCTGCTTGCTGCCCTGCTGGAGGATGAAGGCGGCAGCGGCCGGCCCCTGCTGCAGGCGGCCAAGGGCCTGGCAGGGGCGGTGTCAGAGCTGCTGCGCAGCGCCCAGCCAGCCAGTGCCGAGGTCAGGGGCCAGGGTCCAAGCCCAGGGATCACAGGGTGGAAATAGGGAACCATGGGTGTATAGGACCCCTGGACATCTTGGTGGAGACTGGGCAGCTTCTGACCGGTGTTCACTCTCCACAGCCCCGTCAGAACCTGCTGCAAGCAGCTGGGAACGTGGGCCAGGCCAGTGGGGAGCTGTTGCAACAAATTGGGGAAAGTGATACTGACCCCCACTTCCAGGTTGGTGACTCATCCAGCCCCCAGAACCCCAGCTTCTAGGAGGTGACCTCTGATCCTGAATCCAGCTCTAGTCCAGCTACTATAAATTGATCCCTCAGAGCCAACCTGAACCTCTTTCCAGGAATCACCCTGGAAACCCCCTCCCAGTCCCTTTCTGGGGGGCTAAGAATTCAGAACCCCTGAATCCCAACTTAACCTATTAGTTCACCCTTGGCCCTTATTGGTGATATTTTTTTTTTTTTTGGCCACTATCATCTTTCCCAGGCCTCCCCATATGTAGCCCTCACCCCAGCTTGAGGGCCTCTTGACCCCCCTTCTAATCGTTTAACCACATACCCAGAGGATGCTGCCCCCTCCCCACCCCATGACAGTTTCCTCAGCTGACTTGTCATCCTGGATTTCCCATGCAGATCTGTGCACCCAGCGGGGCTGGGTTTCCATCTCCCCCTGATCCCCCCACGGTAATGGCCTCTGGCCTGGGCCTTCCCAGCTTTGTCCTCTCTGAGCCGCATACACTCGCTCTGCCCCCTGCCCTGGCCTCCTGGGAGCAGAGCACGACGGGAGCTGGGGAGGCGTGGCACAGGCAGGACCTGAGAAAATGGGATCCAGAGGGTCATACAGGGACTTGCTCCCGAGACTCCAGGGTGACTGCTTCCAACCAAAGGCGGAGAAGAAATAGAGAAAAAATGCTGGGGGAGGGGGGAGATGGGAGGGGGGAGATCCCCCCCCACCCCCATCCTGTTGTAATGGCACTGCCTGCCCTCCCTCCCCATCGCCGTCCGGGTGTATCCGCCTCCCTTCGGTGTACACTGTTTCTCTTGGTGTGGGTTTGTTCCTTGGTGGGGGTTCTGTCCTACTTGGTGCTCGAGGCAGGGGCTTGGGTAGGTTCTGGTTGCTTCTGCACACCGTTCTGTGATTGGAGGCAGTGGGACAAATGAAACAGCTTACGCCTCTGAGAAGGGCCCTTGGACCCCAAGCTGGATCTCGGGCCACGCTGACCGCTGGTTTCTCACAGGACGTGCTCATGCAGCTAGCCAAGGCCGTGGCAAGCGCTGCAGCTGCCCTGGTCCTCAAGGCCAAGAGTGTGGCCCAGCGAACAGAGGACTCAGGGCTTCAGACCCAGGTCATCGCTGCGGCAACACAGTGTGCCCTGTCCACCTCCCAGCTGGTGGCCTGTACCAAGGTGAGCCCCAAAGGTGCGCCAGCCTGCGCCAAGAGGTGATGTTGCAAGAGCCTCTCATCTAATCTCTTTGGCCCCCAAGGCCTCATTGTCCAACCTAATCACTTACGAATACCACAGAACCACAGATACCACACCTCACGACTCCTTTCCCTCGCCTGTGTCTCTGACACTCACTTTGCCTACAGGTGGTGGCTCCTACTATCAGCTCCCCAGTCTGCCAAGAACAGCTGGTGGAGGCTGGGCGACTAGTGGCCAAGGCTGTGGAGGGCTGTGTGTCCGCCTCCCAGGCCGCCACAGAGGATGCACAGCTGTTACGGGGGGTAGGTGCGGCGGCCACAGCTGTCACCCAGGCCCTGAACGAGCTGCTGCAGCACGTGAGGGCCCATGCCACAGGGGCTGGGCCTGCTGGCCGCTATGACCAGGCCACCGACACCATCCTCACAGTCACCGAGAACATCTTCAGTTCCATGGGTGATGCTGGTAAGGACACCCCCCTGGGAAGACAGAGAACCTCGATGAGGTTCTCTGAGCCTGCTGGACTCTTCCTGCAGACCTGCCACCACCCCCCTGAGGCCTCAGCACAGGGCTGAGTGTTAAGTCTTTGAAATCTCCAGTTCCCCGTTTGTTAGGCAGGAATAGAATCACTGCCCTGCCTTCCTTGGTGCAGTTAAAGAACATATGGAAGTATACACAAAAATAGATGAAAAGTGGCATTATTAAGAGAGCTGTCCCTCCTCCACTCCGTCACTCCCAAAATCCTTTACAAAGAGCCTCTTCCACTTAAGACTGTGGAAAATACTCATTGGAGACTGTCTTCCCCACTGTCACGCCATCCCCGTCACCCCTGCCCCCATCAAAACCCACCAAGAGATCTGTCACTTTCCAAGATCCTGAACCCAGAAAACAATAACTTCAGGGAAATCAATAACTTTTGTGTCTGCTTACTGCCCCTAAAAGCCTTGTCTACCTTGTCTGCATCTCTCTCCCCACCTGACACCCTCTCAGCGTCTCTGGCTCTGTTTGCCGACTGTGCCTATGCTCTCAGGTGAGATGGTGCGACAGGCCCGCATCCTTGCCCAAGCCACCTCTGACCTGGTGAACGCCATCAAGGCTGATGCTGAGGGGGAGAGTGATCTGGAGAATTCCCGCAAGCTCTTAAGTGCCGCCAAGATCCTGGCTGATGCCACAGCCAAGATGGTGGAGGCTGCCAAGGTAGGGAGCCTTCTGTGCAGACCCTCAGACTGGGCCCTGAGAAGGGTCCAGATAATCATCCTCATCTATGGGAGCAACCTGGGAAAAGCTGAAGATACAGGAGAACAAATACAGGAGCACTGAGGAAGTAGACGCACCCCTTGGCAGTGAGTGGATGGCGCCAGACTTTCAGCCAGTGTGACTCGCAGAGTTCTTGCTGACAGACAGGAGACCATGCCCTCTGCTTCCTCTAAATCCAGGATCTGTGGTTCCGACTTCCCTACTGTGTGGCTACCGCTTGCCTGCTCCCTGAATGCTTGCACATGGGCGTTCAGTCCCAGGGAATCCGTTGCTAGCAGCACAGAGAAGGACCAGGCGTGGGACACAGAAACACCAGGTGTAGAAGGCAGCAGGAAGAAGCCAAAAGATTCTTGGGTCCCTGGACACTGGGCTCTTCACTTTGCAGAGTAACCAGGGCCCCTGCTCTGGTGTTCTGAGATCCCTGCTCTAAACTGTGTCCTCCTTGTCCCCAAGAGCCCCTCACTCCTCTTTGCTGGTGGCATTTTGTGGGGAGTGGGGAAAGAAAGAAGGCCACTTACCTGGAGGGGAAGCAGAAACAGTCCTGCCTAAGGAAGGGCTTTCAGCGTCCCAGAAGGAAGCCAGGGCCCGCACGACTCCCCATTTGCCCACCTGAGGGAGCTTGTCTCAACCATGATTACCTTTCAGTGGGAGTGGTTAAAAGTGACTTTAAGAAAAGAAGTGTGAGTATGGAGACATCAGAGACGTGCTTACTTAGGATTCACAGGGATTCTGGGTGATCACTGTCTCTGTCACCACCTCTCAGGGAGCAGCCGCCAATCCTGACAGTGAGGAACAACAGCAGCGGCTGCGGGAGGCAGCAGAGGGTCTCCGCATGGCAACCAATGCCGCTGCACAGAATGCCATCAAGAAAAAGCTGGTGCAGCGCCTTGAGGTAAGGCAGGGAAGCAGGCATGTGTAGGTGCTATGGGAGGAATGAAATCGGGAACTATGTGTGGGGACATGCTCGGTGTCCTTGGTGCATGTTGGCATCCTCAGGGCCAACAGTTATTTCCTCAGGGAGTAGCAGGGGCAGGGTAAGCCAGGGACGGTGAACAGGAACGTCTGAGCCTTATCCTTACTGTTTTGTCCTTAAAGCATGCAGCCAAACAGGCTGCAGCCTCGGCTACACAGACTATCGCAGCAGCCCAACATGCAACCTCCACCCCCAAGGCCTCTGCTGGTCCCCAGCCCCTGCTGGTGCAGAGCTGCAAGGTGAGACGCCAAGAAGCACATGGGGGCTGGAGGAGGCACGGGAGGTGGGGACTTTCCCCCAGCCTGTGGGGAGGTGGTGCTCATGACATTTTTACCCACAGGCTGTGCAGAGCAGATTCCACTGCTGGTGCAGGGCGTCCGAGGGAGCCAAGCACAGCCTGACAGCCCCAGTGCTCAGCTAGCCCTCATCGCCGCCAGCCAAAGCTTCCTGCAGGCAAGGCCCCCTTGTTGACCACTCAAACCACACCCTTCCCACTCCTCTTAGGGCCTCTAGATCTCATCAGTTTAAGTCTCTGCCAACAGTCTCTCTCCCTGTACTGAACCCTAGTGCTCACCACATCCTGACCCTTATCCGTCCCTGTATCCAAGCCCAGAAGGCATAGGGTGTGCTTCATCTACCCACCTGTTCCCCAACAGCCAGGTGGGAAGATGGTGGCAGCCGCAAAGGCCTCCGTGCCAACAATTCAGGACCAGGCATCGGCCATGCAGCTGAGTCAGTGTGCTAAAAACCTTGGCACCGCATTGGCTGAACTCCGTACTGCTGCCCAGAAGGTATGGGAGCTGGCTATCTTTTTGGAAGATGAAGGGGGTATCCTGGGATGATGGAGAATCTGTTCAGACTGTCCTAAAATGGATAACTGTAACCTGAGCCACGAGTGAGACCCTGTGTACCTCCTACCCCTCGAACTCTCCCCCTTCACCCTGTGTGTTTGTAGGCTCAGGAAGCGTGTGGGCCTTTGGAAATGGATTCTGCTCTGAGTGTGGTGCAGAATCTGGAGAGAGACCTGCAGGAAGTGAAGGCAGCTGCTCGAGACGGCAAGCTGAAGCCCTTGCCTGGGGAGACGGTAAGTACTTGTGAGATCTGAAGTCTTCTCACCTGTGTCCCAGAGCTGCCCTGAACCTTTGTTGAAACTGCCTGCTGACTCTCAGTAGCTTCTCAAGCTTTCTCTTCCCCATTTCTCCTGTGGCTGAGTCCCTGAGTCTCCCTGTCATCCCTAGATGGAGAAATGTGCCCAGGATCTCGGCAACAGCACCAAAGCTGTGAGCTCCGCCATTGCCCAGCTGCTGGGAGAGGTCGCCCAGGGCAATGAGAATTACGCAGGTACACGGACAGGGCCAGGATGGGGCTGTGGGGAGAAGGAGGAGGAATGGGAGCTGTAGGAAGCGTGGGGCAACACAGGAAGCCTCCAGCATCAGGGCTTGGCAGTGAAGGTACCTTTTCTCCTTTCTCTCTCATTGTCTCCCCAGGCATTGCAGCTCGGGATGTGGCAGGTGGGCTGCGGTCACTGGCCCAAGCCGCTAGGGGCGTAGCTGCCCTGACATCAGATCCTGCAGTGCAAGCCATTGTGCTCGACACAGCCAGCGATGTCCTGGACAAGGCCAGCAGCCTCATCGAGGAAGCGAAGAAAGCAGCCGGCCATCCAGGGGACCCTGAGAGCCAGCAGCGGCTTGCCCAGGTTCGGTTTTGGGCCGAGGCTGTTTTCTCCCTCTCCCCCGACCCCCTCAGAAGGCTGCCTCGAGGGGGCATCTCATCGGCACTGTAGCTTCTCTCTGGATTCCACCCTTCCTTCTCAGTCTGAGTAGAAGAGTCTCAGCGAAAGCAAGGCCTGGGCCTAGCCAAACACCACATTTGGGGAAGTTTGATACCCTAACTTGATACTCTGGCTGTTCAGCTGTAGCACCCCCTTTCCGCTTTCACTTTCAGAGGCTCCCATGGGTCGTGGCGGGGATCTCGCAGTTGTTTCTGCTTTGGCAACCCCTGTCTCCTTTCCTACCTCAGGTGGCTAAAGCTGTGACCCAAGCCCTGAACCGCTGCGTCAGCTGCCTGCCTGGCCAGCGTGATGTGGACAATGCCCTGAGGGCAGTGGGAGATGCCAGCAAGCGACTCCTGAGTGACTCGGTAGGAAGACAAGGGTATGAGGGGACATGGGGACAAAGGACTCCAAGTATCTACCTCTAGACCTCTCCATCACCCTAACTCCCCAGATGTACCCCCTCCCCTCACTGCTTCCCCAGGCCTGTGCCCACCTCCCCAAGCTCCTTCATCAGGCTCCCCCTCACGTCATCTCCCATCCTTGCTCCTGACTCTCTCTCTGATCCTGCAGCTTCCCCCCAGCACTGGGACCTTTCAGGAGGCTCAGAGCCGACTGATGAAGCTGCTGCCGGGCTGAATCAGGCAGCCACAGAGCTGGTGCAGGCCTCTCGGGGAACCCCTCAGGACCTGGCCCGAGCCTCAGGTCGATTTGGACAGGACTTTAGCACCTTCCTGGAAGCCGGCGTGGAGATGGCAGGCCAGGCTCCGGTATGAAGGGGAGCTGGGTACAGTTCAAGGGTCAGGGGCATCTCTGTGTCCACGGAGTCCTGACCTGCTCCTGGCCCCCTCCCCTCCCCAGTCTCTAGCCGAACTTGGGTGTCTGGGACAGAGAATCCCTTCCAGAGACAGACAAGAAAAGATTGAACAATGTATTGGCCTTCTTGCCCTCAACAGAGCCAGGAGGATCGTGCCCAGGTTGTGTCCAACTTGAAGGGCATCTCCATGTCTTCAAGCAAACTTCTTCTCGCTGCCAAGGCCCTGTCCACAGACCCTGCAGCCCCAACCCTCAAGAGTCAGCTGGCTGCAGCTGCCCGGTAAGTGGGAACTGGGAAACCAAGCCCTTGCATGTTAAGCAGACTGGGGAGGGGACATTTCATAAGAAGTCTCTGGCTCAGGAATTGTTCCAGACAAAAAAGAAATGGCTAGAGACTTGCTACATGAGCAGGATGCAGAAGTGATGACCTCTGCACTCATTTGCTCGACTTCCTGTTCCTCCCAGGGCAGTGACCGACAGCATCAACCAGCTCATCAGCATGTGCACCCAGCAGGCGCCAGGCCAGAAGGAGTGTGACAATGCCCTGCGGGAATTGGAGGTGGGCCTTGGCAGGCTAAATGGGGTTGAAGTTGAGGAAAGGGTTCTTGGCTAAAGGGCAGTGATGGGGTGTCTTGGATCTCAATTCACCACCAGCCACCCCCCCATTCCCCCACCCGACAGACAGTCCGGGAACTCCTAGAGAACCCAGTCCAGCCCATCAATGACATGTCCTACTTTGGCTGTCTGGACAGCGTCATGGAAAACTCAAAGGTAGGTGTACCCAGTCCCCTCCTAAGGAGGGGAGAGGGTAGGAAAATGAGCCACCAGGGGCTGCCCTCTCCCTCTGAGGACAAGATCTGACTCTCCCGATACACTGTTCCCCAGGTGCTGGGTGAGGCCATGACCGGCATCTCCCAAAATGCCAAGAACGGAAACCTGCCGGAGTTTGGGGAGGCTGTCGCCACAGCCTCCAAGGCCCTCTGCGGCTTCACCGAGGCGGCTGCACAGGTTATCCTCCTGGGATGGTCCCTGGAACTCCCCTGTTGTCCCTACCCCACCTCTTCACACCCTGACACACATGCCCAGAAGACAAAGTTATAAAGCCAGCTGTGTGGAAAATGGGGATCTTTCCCTCACCTGAAGTAGAGGTGTTTGTCAGCAGGCATAGAACACCAAAAGTTTTGATCACTGTCACTGCTAAGCCCTGGTGCTTTCAGTTGTGATTAAACTGAACACTGAATCTGGCCCCAGCTTGCCTGGTATATTCTGCCTAGCATATGCAAATTATTTCCATATAATTAGTACTTTTTTTTTTTTTTTTGCTGAGCCACACGGCATGCTGGCTGTTAGTATTGAGATCAGGGATCGAACTCATGCACCCTGAGTTTGGAAGTGCAAAGTGTCAACCACTGGACCCCCAGGGAAGTCCACACATAATTATTACACTATTAGAATAGTACCAGAGGCTAAATTCCCAGTTACTTGAGTCACCACCTAACTTGCCTTTTTCTACATTATGAAGTATAAAATGATCCGTTGGCTCAGAGTATTTTGCTTTTATATATGAATCCTTAAAACAAACTGACTTGAGAGCTCGTCCTTTCAGCCTGTTTCCTTCAATCTCCCTGCCTCCCTGTGCCCTGTTCTGTTGGGTGGCCTGCTCTATATGGTTTGACGTATTTCTGGAAAAGCATGAAGAAGAAAATGCAAAGCTACCATGTGTTGAGTGAAGTAAGAATCAAACCTTACGTTGATCTTCCAGGCAGAAACAGTTTTTGGCAACCATCCCTTCCCTGTTTCCAAATCTCTGAAGCTTGGAGGCATTATGTATTAATTAGCCTAACACACCCACAGTTTTATTAGAACTATCTCTAAAAGAGGCTGTGTGTGTGTGTGTGTCAAACTTGACCTAACATACAAACGCATAAACAGGTGAACTGAATTTTGATAAAAAGCTTACTGTGCTGCCTTTTTTTTTTTCATTTTTTAATCTTCTGAAATGTTTGAACACATTTAACAAAACAGGAGAAGTTTTTCCCTCTTTTATAATTGCAGTTTGCTAATGTATCTCCACTCATGTAGAACCCTGCCCTGCTCCCCTTTGTCCCCACTGTGGCTATTCCAGTCCTACGTCAGGAGTATTCCTTATTCCTCACCCCACTCCTCTCTCTACAGGCTGCATACCTGGTTGGCGTGTCTGACCCCAACAGCCAAGCTGGACAACAAGGGCTGGTGGAGCCCACTCAGTTTGCCCGAGCAAACCAGGCAATTCAGATGGCCTGTCAGAGTTTGGGGGAGCCTGGCTGCACCCAAGCCCAGGTAACTCGGGGGTGCAGGCCACTTTGAGCAAGCCTGGGGAAGGCTGCTGAGCCGGGACAGGCCGCCCCCGTGGCGGGAGAAGGCGCAGGACGTGTGGGGAAGGAGGGAGGCGCCCCCACGCTGGCCTCCTGCCATGGCTTCTCAGGGCCACGTCTTCTCGGGCTGTGTTCCTCATCATCCCTTCCGTTACTGCCGTGACTTCTCTATGGAGGTTTGAGTCCACTCTTCTCCTGAGCCTGTGAGCGATTTCTCCATTAGTGTGCCGGCTTTTCATTTTCCTTTCTCCTATGCCCTGTGCATCTTTGGTTATCTGTCTCCCAGATCTCGACTTTCAGGTGACTCTATCTTTCCTAATGAGACTTCCAAAGGACTGCTGTCCATCCCCGAAGCCGAAGGGGCTGCTCCCTGGTGTAGACACGGCCCTCCTGCCCTCACATGGCTCTTCCACATCTCTGCCTCCTCAGGTGCTCTCTGCAGCCACCATTGTGGCCAAACACACGTCTGCACTGTGTAACAGCTGCCGCCTAGCTTCTGCCCGAACCAGCAATCCACCGCCAAGCGCCAGTTTGTACAATCAGCCAAGGAGGTGGCCAACAGCACGGCCAATCTTGTCAAGACCATCAAGGTTCCCAGTATTTGAATTCTCAGCCTCTGCCTGACCTGTCCAGTCTTCTCTCCCCTGACCCCTACACCCCGTCATTCCCCGAGGCCTTCACCCAGTCCCACCTGCCTAAGCCCAAGGTCTTTCCTGTCTGCACTGGTCACCACCAGCCCCGCCTCATGCCCTTTGAGCTCAGGAGGGAGACCTGGGCTTCACTGCCTTTGTCTACAGCCAATCCTAAGCTCCTCCTTGTCGCTCCCACTTCAGGCGCTGGATGGGGCCTTCACAGAGGAGAACCGTGCCCAGTGCCGAGCAGCAACAGCCCCATTGCTGGAGGCTGTGGACAATCTGAGCGCCTTTGCATCCAACCCTGAGTTCTCCAGTGTTCCTGCCCAGATTAGCCCTGAGGTGAGGCAGGATAAAGGCATGAACTGCTGGCCACCTCATCTTCTTTCCAGGAGTCTTGAGACTCACCCCTCGGCCTCCCCTCTCCCCAGGGCCGGGCTGCCATGGAGCCCATTGTGGTCTCTGCCAAGACAATGTTGGAGAGTGCTGGGGGCCTCATCCAAACAGCTCGAGCCCTGGCGGTCAATCCGCGGGACCCACCACGCTGGTCTGTGCTGGCTGGCCACTCCCGTACTGTCTCAGACTCCATCAAGAAGCTGATTACAAGCATGAGGTAGGGGGCAGGGTGGAAAACCTTCTGCCGGGGGGATGCACATCCCTCTGACAGAACAGAGGGATGGGCACTGTGGTGTGGTGAGATGGGCCAGTGTTGGAGGGCATCTGTGGTCCAGGATTCGGGGGTACAGGGAAAGGTGGGCCAGCCTTGTGCTCAAGAGGTGTACTTGATGGTGGAGTCTGTGATATGTCTGCAGGGACAAGGCTCCAGGGCAGTTAGAGTGTGAGACAGCCATCGCAGCTCTGAACAGCTGTCTGCGGGACCTTGACCAGGCTTCTCTTGCTGCAGCAGCCAGCAGCTCGCTCCCCGTGAGGGGATCTCTCAGGAGGTAAGGGGAGGAGGGAGGGCAGGCTTAAGGAAGGTGGGGGATCTGGGAGTGAGCTCATAGACACATGGAGGGTATGGAACATGCTGGGTACTGGATGGGTTGGGTGTGGAAGGAAGAGTGGGGTCCTGTGCAGGTCACAGTCAGGGCTAAAGTCCACTTCCTCCCCAGGCCTTGCACACCCAGATGCTCACTGCAGTGCAGGAAATCTCCCATCTTATTGAGCCGCTGGCCAGTGCTGCCCGGGCTGAAGCCTCCCAGCTGGGACACAAGGTACCTGGGGCGACACATGGGCTTGGGTAGGCTAAACCAGGGTACCTGGCCAGGCTGACCCCCATCCTAACCCCTTGCTGCAGGTGTCCCAGATGGCCCAGTACTTTGAGCCGCTCACTCTGGCTGCCGTGGGTGCTGCCTCCAAAACCCTGAGCCACCCACAGCAGATGGCGCTCCTGGACCAGACCAAAACCTTGGCCGAGTCTGCCTTGCAGCTGCTGTACACAGCCAAGGAAGCTGGCGGTAACCCCAAGGTACTGAGCTAAGGGGCTGCTACTATAGTAAGAGAAGCAGGAACCACTACTCCTGCCCCAGCTCACTTGCTCTGCCCCACAGCAAGCAGCTCACACCCAGGAAGCCCTGGAAGAGGCTGTGCAGATGATGACAGAGGCCGTGGAGGACCTGACAACCACCCTCAACGAGGCAGCCAGTGCTGCCGGGGTCGTCGGTGGCATGGTGGACTCCATCACCCAGGCCATCAACCAGGTTGGAGTCTTGGGGAGCCTGTGGATGGAGGTGCCTGTGGACGGAGGTGCCTGTGGACCAGTGTCCCTGAGCCCACAGTCTTTCCCCTTCTGCCATTCTCCCCCCTCAGTTAGATGAAGGACCAATGGGTGAACCAGAGGGTTCCTTCGTGGATTACCAGACTACCATGGTGCGGACAGCCAAAGCCATTGCTGTCACCGTTCAGGAGATGGTGAGTTTGGGAGAGATAAGAGGCCAGCTCTTGGAGAGTTTGAACGTTGAGTTTGGACATCAATTCACTTCTTCCTATCACCAGGTAACCAAGTCAAACACCAGCCCTGAGGAGCTGGGCCCTCTCGCTAACCAGCTGACTAGTGACTATGGGCGTCTCGCCTCCCAGGCCAAGCCTGCAGCTGTGGCTGCTGAAAATGAAGAGGTAACTTCCCCTGTCCCTGACAGAAAACCCAAGGCATGCCCCTTGTCTCATGATGTCAGCTTCTGGGGCTGTCCCACTCTCGGCCACTCGGGTCTTTCAGAGAAAGGGGAATTCATCCTCAGGGCTGCTCCATGAAAGAGTGATCAGGGCTCCATAAAGGGTGGGATCAAAGCCTCCATCACAGCGATAAGGAGTAGCCCAGGGTCTAGAGATTGCCTGGGCTGCCACTGTTTCTCCTGCTGGCCCTGATTGCCTGTGGCTGCTTCTTAGCTGTGCTGCAAGCCTTTGTTCCTTTCTTAGTTCTTCCATGTTGCAAAGCCCTGAAGCGCTTCCTTCCCTAAGCTCCTGGCTTTCCAAGAAAGCAAGTAATTGGATCTTAGCATGACACACCTAATCCCCAACCCAAACCCCTCCACAACCACACACGCCAAACTGTAAGCCGTGGCCTCTGCTTCAGATACCCCAGCATGAGGGTTTCTCCCCCTCCTCCTCGCTGTGCTTATTAGCACAGTCCTCACAGCTGGTGCCCACAGGCTAGTATTTTCCATGTGTGGGAGGAGACCTCCTGACTAAAAGCTGTGAAATAGGACAAGTCTATGCAGGGTACTTCTCACTACCTATTTAGTCCTCAGTGAGTGTTTTTTTAGGTCCTTAGTGCCACCTCCAAGTGCAGTGGACATCCCCGAATTCTCTTGTAAAATCCATCTCCCTGTTTCATCTACTCACAGATAGGTGCCCACATCAAGCACCGGGTTCAGGAGCTGGGGCACGGCTGCGCAGCTCTGGTCACCAAGGCAGGCGCTCTGCAGTGCAGCCCCAGTGACGCCTACACCAGAAGGAGCTCATAGAGTGTGCCCGGAGAGTCTCTGAAAAGGTGACTGAGCTCGTCCCCGTGGCCTGGGGGCTGCACTCCCCAGCCCTTTCCTCTGTCCCTTCTCCCAGACCCAGGACCTATCCTCTCACAGGGCCCCTACCACAGTCACCACGTGACTCTCCTCCCGCAGGTCTCCCACGTACTGGCTGCGCTCCAGGCTGGGAATCGTGGCACCCAGGCCTGCATCACAGCCGCCAGTGCCGTGTCTGGCATCATCGCCGACCTGGACACCACCATCATGTTCGCCACTGCCGGCACGCTCAACCGTGAGGGGGCTGAAACCTTCGCTGACCACCGGTGAGGAAGGAACTGGGCCTTGTGTGGTGGGGGGCCAGAGGGCTTGTGGGGGGCCTGAGAAGAGCTGACTGGGCTGGGCTGTCCCCCAGGGAGGGCATTCTGAAGACTGCCAAGGTGCTGGTGGAAGACACCAAGGTCCTGGTGCAGAATGCAGCTGGGAGCCAGGAGAAGTTGGCACAGGCAGCCCAGTCCTCCGTGGCCACCATCACCCGCCTTGCTGATGTGGTCAAGCTGGGTGCAGCCAGCCTAGGAGCTGAGGACCCAGAGACCCAGGTATCCGCCCCACACACCTCACTCTGGCCAGAACCACTTCCTGATCGCTTGTTTCCTCCCACAGACCACAGCCTTTGCTCTCGCACACAGGTGGTGCTGATCAATGCAGTGAAAGACGTGGCCAAGGCCCTGGGAGACCTCATCAGTGCCACAAAGGCTGCAGCTGGCAAAGTCGGTGATGACCCTGCTGTGTGGCAGCTCAAGAACTCTGCCAAGGTGGGAGGAAAAGAGAGCAGCTCCCCGGGCAGGGAATAGACCAGTGCGCTTCTGCCCGCGTCTTAAAACGATGCTGCCCTCCCTCCTCTGATGCCCGCAGGTGATGGTAACCAATGTGACATCACTGCTCAAGACCGTGAAAGCAGTGGAGGATGAGGCCACCAAAGGCACACGCGCCCTGGAGGCCACCACGGACATATTCGGCAAGAGCTGGCGGTGAGCCCGTCTGTGCAGTGGGGCCTGGGCTGGAGAGCGGGGTCTGGGTGGATTGTGAACGTGTGCCGCCCACACACGCACAAAGACGCTGATGCTCAGCCTCCTTCCCCTGTCAGACTTCCTGTGCATGCTGCGCTGTCTCCCCTTCCTCACCTGTTTCCTCCTTGGCATTTGACACCTACCCTCTGCGTCCCTCCCGCTACTTTCTCTGGCCTCTCAGTTGCCACATTCAGAGGTCACTTCTTAGCCTTCACCTTCTTCAGACATTTCCAAAACAGCGGACCCCCTAACAAGCCTCTCTTTGAAAGCCTTTCTTCCTTTGGCCTTTGTGACACTGGCTTTTCTGTTGCCCCCCACATCTCCTCTATAGATGCACTCACCTTCAACCAGATAAATCTTAGAGGCTTTCCTGGAACTGCACCGATCGCCTTTGTACTCCTCTTTGGCAGGTTCAACCCTCTCATCATTGTTCTCTGACAAGTAGACTTCCAGTTCTGCGCTCAGTCATTATCAGCCTCCTAGTTGACCTTAGCACCAAGACGCAGTGCTTCCCCACCAGCTACTCTTCCCACTAAGCATGGCCCCAGCCTGCTGGTGCAGCAGGCTCCCTCCCTGTCGCCTGTGACTTCACAGCCTCGCTCACAGCGAGTCGCCAGGTCCTGCGCAGCCCTCCTCCATTCTCTCCCTCTCCTTCCTTCCCTCCCAGCCACAGGTAGCACTGCCCCTCACTGTGACTGCTGTGCCAGGTTTTGACCTGGTCTCCTTGCCTTCAGTCTTTGTCACTTTCATCTTTTTTTTAACTTATTTTTTGGCTACGCTGGGTCTTCTTTGCTGCACGTGGGCCTTCTCCAGTTGTGGCGAGCCGGAGCGACCCTTCCTTGCGGCGCACAGGCTTCTCATTGCAGTGGCTTCTCTTGTTGTGGAGCATGGGCTCTAGGCGCATGGGCTTCAGTTAGGCTCAGTAGTTGTGTGCACAGGCTTGGTTCCTCCAGCCTATGTGGATCTTCCCAGACCAGGGATCAAACCTATGTTCCACTGGCAGGCAGATTCTTAACCACTGGACCACTGGGGCAGTCCCCATCTTTCTAACTTCTACATTCATCTTTCTCACCCTCTGTTTTCACTTCTCCTCAGTGATGTTCAAATTGAAATTCCTTTCTACTTACCAAACTTGATCATTCATTCCCTCCTCTTTCCCTTATCACTAAACAGCACCTTTCAGTTACTCAGTTCCTAAAGCCAGAAACTCCATTTTAACATCTTTCTCTCATTGTTCCCCACACCTGAGCTCATCAGCAGTTCTTTTAGTGGTCCCTCCAAATAGATCTCAATTTCTCATTTCCCATCTCTGCTACCAGCACCTTGTCCAAACCATCATCAGGCCTTAGCTGTGTTTATGTGACAGCATCTGTGTAAACTCCCTGCTTCACTCACCTCTCCCTCCCCAGTCAATCCTCTCAACACAGAGGATAATTTTTTAGGGGTGGAGGGGCACCTCACCGTGCAGCTTGTGGGATCTTAGCTCCTCAATCAGGGATTCATCCCAGGGCCATGGCAGTGAAAGTGCTGAGTCCTAACCTCTGGACCATCAGGGAATTCCCAGAATAATCTCTTAAAAATATAAATCAGGTTATGTCACTTCACTGCTTACAATCCTCCAGTGACTGCCCTGGCATCTGTGGTAAAGTCTGCTCTCCATACCAGGGCCTTCCAGGCTCCAGGGCCCCTGCTGCCTTCCCCAGTCTCTCCTCACCCTTCTCTCCTCCGGGCCAGGGGCAGGTCTCAGCTCCACCCACTGCAGACCCTTGTTCTTGCTCTTTACCAGTTTTTTGAACATCTGGCCCCTTCTGATCCTTCAGGCTTCAGCTTAAACATCCCGTCTGCCAGAGGCTTCCTTGACCACCTTTCTAAAAAAGAACTTCCTTTTTCTTTCTCATCACTGCTGCTGCTGCTATGTCGCTTCAGTCGTATCCGACTCTGTGCAACCCCATAGACGGCAGCCCACCAGGCTTCTCCATCCCTGGATTCTCCAGGCAAGAACACTGGAGTGGGTTGCCATTTCCTTCTCCAGTGCATGAAGGTGAAAAGAGAAAGTGAAGTCACTCAGTCATGTCTGACTCTTAGCAACCCCATGGACTGCAGCCTACCAGGCTCCTCTGTCCACGGGATTTTCCAGGCAAGAGTACTGGAGTGGGGTGCCATTGCCTTTCTCATCACAGCACCGTCTTTTTTTTCCCCTTCACAGTGTAGTTTCCCTGCTCGTTCACCTATTTATCATTTGTACCCAAAACCAGAATGTAAGGTCCATGAGAACAGGACCTGTCTACCTTATTCACCACTGCAACCCCCAGCACCTCATGTAGTCTCCCACCTAGCTGATCTTTAGTGGGATTGAATTTGTTGGGTGAATACATACAGCAAAATAATTTTATGACTTTTACATACTGTGTAAAATTCTAAGTTCCTTGTTCTGATATCCAAGGTCCCAACAGCCTTTGCTCTGCCATCCCTGTACTCTAGAACATTTCTTAATACTCTCTTACACTTGACATCCTGGTTATTTGTGCTCTGCCACTATGTCAGTGCACTCCTGTTATCTGTATCCTTAAGACCCAGCTCCTTACCCACCTTTGCCACTCGCCACATTAAGACTTCTCTTTAGGAATGAAAAGCCAGCACAAAGGTACTTCTTTCATTTCAAACAAATACACTTTCCCCAGTCACTTTAGTCAGAAATGAGGACCAACTGCCTTCTCTTGTATTAGCTGTGAATGTGTGAAAGTCTCCTAGCGCTGATTACAATAGCTGCTCAGTGGCTGCTTGTTGGCTGAGTGCGCAGATGAGTGAGCCAGTCACAGGTGCTGCATCATCTCACGGCCTCACTCACCGTGGAGTTTTTCTTCCTGCTCTACCCCAACAGGTCTTCTGCTCCCCAGAGCCACCTGCCAAGACCTCTACCCCTGAAGATTTCATCCGCATGACCAAGGGTATCACCATGGCAACCGCCAAGGCTGTTGCTGCTGGGAACTCCTGTCGCCAGGAGGAGTCATTGCCACAGCCAATCTGAGTCGCCGTGCTATTGCAGATATGCTCCGGGCTTGCAAGGTAAAAATCCCGGCGGTGAGGCAGAAGTGTGAGGCAGCTTGAGGGCAGCACGTGGTAGAGGAGAACCTGCAGGGACTTCGGAGCTCTTTGGGATCCTAAGGCTAATGTATACTCTGTGCTACAGGAAGCTGCCTACCACCCGGAAGTGGCTCCAGACGTGCGGCTCCGAGCCCTACACTTTGGCCGGGAATGTGCCAATGGCTACCTGGAACTGCTGGACCATGTGCTGCTGGTAAGGTGGGAGGTGTCTATTCCTCACAGCGGCCTCCCTGAATACACAGGCGTCCCCTGAATACACAGGCCTCAGGCCCTGCACTCTAATCTTTGGTTCAGATCTCCTCCCCACCCCACCATCTAATCCCCGAGTGTGTCCCTGTTTCCACATCTCCCTTCCTCTGGGGCTCCATCAGTTTCAGCATCTTTGGTTCTCCCATTCACCTCCTCCTCTTTCTCTTGTCTCCTCTCTTCCTGCCTGACCTCCCCCTCCTCTACCTCATCTCTTCTTTCTTCTTATTTCATCCTTCTCCTGGCTCCTTGTCAGCCGGTGAGTGACACATAGCCCCACTGTCTTCATCATGCATGCAGTGTGATGTCTGGCGTGCTCCTGGATAGACCGTGTGCTGTTTCAGGCTGTGGCGTGGAGCAGCCTGGGGTGGGGGTGGCGGGAGGGGTCGGGGTCTGCCCTGTTTCAAGGGTCAAGGTAGAAGCTGAGATCTGATGCTCTCTGCCCCCTGCCCCCATCTTCCCCAGACCCTGCAGAAGCCAAGCCCAGAACTGAAGCAGCAATTGACGGTGCACTCAAAGCGTGTGGCTGGATCAGTCACTGAGCTCATCCAGGCTGCTGAGGCCATGAAGGGTAAGGGGTGACCAGCGGCAGGGAGAGAAGGGAAACCTTTGTTCTGGGGAGAACTCTGCTTCCAGGAGGCCGCTCAGAGATGGCCTCTGCAGAGTCCTCACAGATGCAGGGCCTGGTGACAGTAAGCACACTGCCCGGTGCTCCTGATCTCCCTGCTCTGCCTTAGCCCCTTCCCTCCTGGCTTTGTCCACCAGGAACAGAATGGGTGGACCCAGAGGACCCCACAGTCATTGCTGAGAATGAACTCCTGGGAGCCGCGGCTGCCATTGAGGCCGCGGCCAAGAAGCTGGAGCAGCTGAAGCCCCGGGCCAAACCCAAGGTCAACCTTGCTCCCTTCTCCTCCCCTCCGCTCAGAGTGTCTGCACCTTTAGCCTCCTTACCTGCATCTCTCTCTGCCACTTCTGTCTCTTTTTTACAGGAGGCGGACGAGTCCTTGAACTTCGAGGAGCAGATACTGGAAGCCGCCAAGTCCATTGCAGCAGCCACCAGCGCCCTGGTGAAGGCTGCCTCAGCTGCGCAGAGGGAGCTGGTGGCCCAGGGGAAGGTAAGGACTTGGCTGCCGGCAGCTTTGCTTTCCCCGCGGCGTGATGGTCTCCTCCGCGAGGCGCTCAGGAGGGCCCGCGTCTGAGCAGACTCCGGCCCTCCTCCACAGGTGGGCGCCATTCCAGCCAACGCACTGGATGATGGACAGTGGTCCCAGGGCCTCATCTCAGCTGTAAGTGTACAACTGCCCCTGTGCCCCTCTGCACTTCAGGGACTTGAGAGGCTGGAGAGGGAATGGACCAGGGCAGGAGGCACGTTCTAACCTAATCTCCCTGCTTCAGGCCCGGATGGTGGCCGCGGCCACCAACAACCTGTGTGAGGCGGCCAATGCAGCTGTCCAAGGCCACGCCAGCCAGGAGAAGCTCATCTCATCGGCCAAGCAGGTCGCCGCCTCCACAGCCCAGCTCCTCGTAGCCTGCAAGGTCAAGGCTGACCAGGACTCTGAGGCAATGAAGCGGCTTCAGGTGAGGCCCCCTGGCTCATCTCATGTGCCTTGAGCTGTGCAGCTTTCAACTGTCACCCCTGACGTGCTTTCTGCGAGGGAGACGAGGGCCTTGCTCAGCTGGGACCTTCCCAAGTTCTCATTCACACTGCCTGCTCTCTCTCCACCAAGGCTGCCGGCAACGCAGTGAAGCGAGCCTCAGACAACCTGGTGAAGGCAGCCCAGAAGGCTGCAGCCTTTGAAGAACAGGAGAATGAGACCGTGGTGGTGAAGGAGAAGATGGTTGGGGGCATTGCCCAGGTAAGCTCTGAGGGGCATCAGCAGGGCAGTCACGATGCCTGCACTCATTCCCACTCCCCCAGACCCTGATGCACATACTCACTGACTGAGTCCCTGATCTCTGTCCCTCAGATCATTGCCGCCCAGGAAGAGATGCTTCGGAAGGAACGAGAGCTGGAGGAGGCACGGAAGAAGCTGGCGCAGATCCGGCAGCAGCAGTACAAGTTCTTACCTTCAGAGCTTCGAGACGAGCACTAGGGCAGCCGCTTGTGTGTATCACAGACCCAGCCCAGAGACTGTGCCTCACTACCAAAGCCTCCTGGGCTGTCAGGCCCAGCCTGCCCAACCCCAGCACCCCCAAGTGCCTGCCAAACCCCGGGCCTGGTCCCGCTGCACGTTCCCTGGCCCTTCCTGGACTCTAAGTGCCTTCATGCCCTAGGGCCCCCTAAGTGCCTGCCCCTCCCCAGAATATTAACGTTCCCAGAGTATTATTAACGCTGCTGTACCTTAGTCTGAACCTGCCAGGGCCCCAGCCCGCTCCACCCTGCCAGCAGCTTCCAGCCAGTCCCCACAGCCTCCGCTCTACTCATCCTTTTTTATACTACCACCCCTCACCCCCAACTACCTGTGGGGGCCGGGGGTGTAAGCCCCAAACAGGTCATGCTCCAATAAAGGTGATTCTGCCTGCAGCCTCAGCCTGGCTTCATGAGGAGGTACCCGCCCCTAGGGCAGGCGGGGAGAGAATGGGATGGAGTACTGTGGCCCAGCTTGATGGGCTCAGAAGTCTGCCCTGAGGCCCCTTGCTCCCACTACACGCAGAGCCCTAAGTCATCCTAGTCAGGAAGCTGTCCCTGAGCAGTCATGCTTCTGCTGTCCCTTGCCTCTCAGCCAGCGCCCACACCACACCAAGTGTCAGTCTTCTGTTCCTGGGACAGCAGCTGCCAGTGCTCTTTGGCTACCAGGGACACACTCTATTCTTCATCACCACTCGTGAACAAACCTAGTCCCTCACCAAGTCCGAATTTTCAAGAAGCAGCTTTGCTGAAAACAAGCCTATGGATACAAGTGTCTGAGCCTAAGAGAACTACGGCCAGATTAGGTTGAGGCAGTTAACAAGCCAAAAATCCAGCCTGAGGCTGCCTCAGGTAGGCCCAACTGTTGACCAGGTTGGGCACTTCCAGCCCCTCCCTGGCCTTGCGGCCACTCCTGCCCAGAACAGTACTAGAAGAAAAGCAACTGAAACAGCCAGACCCAAGCGTGAGGCCGCATCTCGGGGGCCAGAGCTCCCCTGATGGCCAGGCGGGTGCTGGGAGCCCTGTGTCAGCTGCCCCGCTCACCTGGAGGTTGAGTGGGGGAGGTGGGGGTGCCATGTGCTTCCACTTCCTCCCACATCTGCCCACATGGCCCACGTCGCCTGGACCACCTGGCAGCCCTCTCAGATCTGCTACTGTTTTCATGTATGATTTTTCAATCAGCCGTATTGCTCAGTATGTTACTTCCTTGCTTCTCCCTCCAAGTAGAACACAAACACCACCCAATCTGCTGCTACACTTGTCACCTCCTGTCACCTCCTTAAAGGCATGACATCTACTCCTACCCCATTAAAGGAGGTTTAATGTAGAATGACTTTGTCCTCCCCAGGGCAGCCCATCACGGGTGGTGCCAGCTTCCTATCAGCGTGTCACCTGTGATTAATTCATTCAATATTTACTAAGCCAGGCCCAGGCTAAGCACTGAAAAACAGAGATGTATTATCACCTCTCTGACGCAGACTGGCAACTGCAGTCCATGTGGCTCTGGCCCCCTAGCCCCAGATTCAGTGTCCTGGCATCGTTGAGGACCTTAGAGATCAAATCCCTTTTACCACTTCCCCAACAAGTGGTAGTCCAGACCGTTTGAACTCCAGCTTGAGCCCAGACAGCTGCTGACCCCTGCTACCACTTCCCTGCCATATCCTCAGGAACTGTGACCAATCACGTTCCTCTTGATACTGATGCCTCAGGGAGCCTTCTGGGGAGAGACTCGAATACCTATTAGACCAGCAGTTCTTACAATGCGGTTGACCCTCAGGCCTCTAGGGGTGCCCAGGATCCTTTCAGGGGTCCAGAAGGTCAAGATTATTTTCATATGGGTTTCCCTGGTGGCTCAGTGGTGAAGTCTGCCAGCCAATGCGGATGACACAGGTTCGACCCCTGGTCAGGGAAGATCCCACATGCTGCAGAGCACCTAAGCCCCTGCACAACTGTTAAGCCTGTGCCCTGGAGTCCACAAGCCACAGCCACTGAGCCCACACGCCGCAACTAATGAAGCCCACGCACCCTAGAGCCCATGCTCCACAACAAGCCACTGCAGTGAGCAGCCTACGCACCGCAAGGAAGAGTAGCCCTCGCTTGCCACAACTAAAGAAAAGCCACGCAGCAATGAAGACCCAGCACAGCCAAAAATAAACAGAAAGGAGACTACTTTCACAGTAATACTAAGACATTGTTTTCCTTTTTCAGAGTGTCAGCATTTGCACTGACAGTGGAAGAACATTTGGCGGGTAAGCTGCCTTAGTGCAAATCAAGGCAGTAGCCCAAACTGTACTGGAGTCCCTGTACGCTTCACCACCGTGCACTAACTGTACGGTATAAATGCTGGCTTCTTCCTGAAGAATGTCCTTGATGAAGCAGCAAAAGTTATTCATTTTGTTAAATCTTAGTCCTGTAGTAACAAGTGTTTCAATATTCCGTGTGATGAACTGGGGAGTATGTGTAGAACTTTTCTGGTGCACACCAAAGTATGATGGTGTCTCAAGGAAAGCACCTAGACAGTTCTTTGAGCTGAACTAGCTGCTTTTTTCATAGGCCACATTTACCTGCAGGAATGACTGACAGACAGACAACAGTTTTCAGACTTGGGTAGCTGGCAGATTTTTCTCAAAAACAGAAGTGTCACTTCAAGGAAAAACCTGCCAATACTTGCTGCCAATGATACAATTCAAGGTTTCAAGTGAAAACTAAAATTTTAGAAAACTTGTATCTGCCACCATGAGCTTTAGGGCTTCCCCAGACTTAAAACAAGCTTTTCTGTTGAAACCATCATGACTTTTTAAATAATATATAATGAAATATGTTGACATTTGGAACACCTGCATAGCTCAGTGAATCATTTTCCAAATGCCCAATGCATGCATGCTGTTAGAAAATTATCCCTGAGTAAAAAAAAATGATCCAACCAAAGTCAATACAGACCAATGGATTTTAATGAAACATTGTACAAGAAGGTTATCAGGTTCTTCACTGCAGCTAACCTTTAAGAGAATAGTCAAGTGTTGATGTAATATCAAAGAAGAATATCCACAACCGCCCAAAAAAGGCTACACATGCCACTGACGCTTGAAGCACATGGGTTGTTACCTTTGTATGGGGATCAATAGCTATTTACAGTGCTACATGATCAGTGGTTAGCTGAATCCAGGGATGCAGAATCACGTATATGGAGGAAGCAAGCAGAGGGTTAAGCTACGGATTTTCAACTCCACAGACCCCTATCACGTTCAAGGGTCAGTGAATTCTACTCTTTTTTCCAACTACGTATCTGTGCAAGACTAGATTTTCTTCACAAAGAGCACTTCAAACAACCAAGACATAGCAACAGACAGAAAGCACAAGTAGATTTTGAGAATCCAGCTGTCTATTATGCCAAATATTAAAGAGATTTGCAAAAATGTAAAACAACTGCCATGCTCTAATTTGGGGATGTGAATATAGTTATTTTTCATTAAAAGTATGTTAACACAGTAATGTGTAATGGGTTTATTTTTAATGAATCAATAAACATTGAATTTTTTGTTTAAACGTGATAAGTATTGTTAGATATAATCTACTCCAACAAAAGCTTTTTGAATCTTCAAACCCCACTCTCAATTTTTAAGGGTGTATAGGGTTCTAAAATGAAAAGGTTTGAGAATGCCCCACTAGACCATGAGTTATCCACAAAGTATCTTCATGTATTCTGAACCCGGTGCACAAAAAATTCACCTGGCAAATGTTTATCAAGTGCCAACTGTATGCCTGATGCTATGCTACAGTGGGGATTCAGAACTGAAACAGAGTCCCTTCTCTGGAGGGTTCACAGACCGGTGGAGGAGCAAACAGGTACAAGAACAGTACCCGTATACCCTTATACTTAAGGGGGACTATAATGAGAATGTTAGTTAAGAGCCTGCAGGAAAAACACCCACCTATGAGGTGGAGAGAGTGGGAGAGAGGAGTCGATAGAGAAGGCTTCTCAGAAAGGCTGACACCTGGTCTGTCTTTACAGCCACCAGGAATCAGCCAAAGGAAGGGAGGGAGAACAGAATGCATAAAAGGTGGAAGCTTTAAGAAAAGTATGAGAGTGGCAGTGTAACATGTATGATATCATAAGTGAAACGAATTGCTGGTCTAGGTTGATGCAGGATGCTTGGGACTGATGCACGGGGATAATCCAGAGAGATGGTGTGGGGCGGGGGAGGGGTGGGTTCAGGATTGGGAGGTCATGTACACTCGTGGCTGATTCATGTCAATGTATAGCAAAACGAATACAGTATTGTAAAGCAAAACAAACTAAAAAATAAAAATTAATCAAAAAAAAAGAAAAGTATGGTAATGTCCTGCTCCTGCACTGAGCTCAGTATGAGTGCTACACCAGTACAAGTCTGTGCACTGGGGGTGAGTTTGGAAGTGAAAGAAGGTAGGTTAGAGCTGAAGCNTTGTAAAGCAAAACAAACTAAAAAATAAAAATTAATCAAAAAAAAAGAAAAGTATGGTAATGTCCTGCTCCTGCACTGAGCTCAGTATGAGTGCTACACCAGTACAAGTCTGTGCACTGGGGGTGAGTTTGGAAGTGAAAGAAGGTAGGTTAGAGCTGAAGCAGGCAGAAGCCAAAGCAAAGGGCCTTGTATACCATATTAAGAGATGTGGATTCTTAACATCAAAAGAGGGAGGGCTAAGGGAGGCATTGGCAAGGATTTTAGGGTCCCACTCGCATCAACTTTAAAAAAGATTTTTCTGTCAAGGAGAGTTGGGGAACCAGGAGCAAGACTACAACAGACTTAGGCAGGAGGTAATAAAAGGAACTGCCCAAGGCAACCCCAGAGAAGTTTGAGAAGTCTTCCTCATCTGGAGGAAGTACCTCCTACAGGATTAAGGGGATGTGGGGAGTGAGGGACAGGGGAGCTCTTAATGACTCCCAAGGGTTTGACCCTGGCTACAGGGTGGCTAGAAGCGACTTTTTAAGAGTTTGGGGGAAACGGAGTCAGTTTTGTCCATATGTAGCAGCAGTCGGCTAAGCAGATCTATACATTTCCCCGCCCCCTACCTCCCGGCCCTGACCTCACTCAAGCCGAGGACCCAGGATTCCCACGGTTTCCACCCCACCATCAAAAGACAGGCCTCCCACCCGCCTGCCCCTCGGGAACAAGGCTTCCTCCGCCTGGTCTCCCCTACCCGCCTCCAAGGCAGCTCTCCACTTCCTCTCCACCCCCCCCAACCCCACCCCGAGGAAAAAACGAAAACAAAAACAAACGGCTTCACGCCCGTGCCCCAGATTTCCCGACCCTGGGCCCCGGCTCCCAGAGCTGTTTGTGGCGCCCGCGGTCAGGGGGGAACACCTC